>BJFM01003318.1:91896-117768 GCA_016586285.1 Arothron firmamentum | reverse complement strand
CCCCCCCCCCCCCCCACCCTCTCCACCCTCCTGCACTGGCCTTTTCAGTGGAATACGCAGACATCCTCGTAGAGATTTAGAGTTGTGTGGATTTGTGCTTAAGCAAAGCTCACACCCGACTGTGCCATTTCATACAGCCAGACAGCTATTTTTTTCCACTCCTCATGTTTTATGAATGCATGTGGTCTTCTGAGAAGACGGTGCAGTGTGTGTGTGTGTGTGTGTGTGTGTGTGTGCGTGTGCGTGTGCGTGCATTCATATGTCAGCTTGAGTGACTGTAAGTATGGTTTGACTAGGGGTTTGTTGTTTTTCTTAAGCATGTCCATGAGCATACGCACTCAAAACAGAGGAAAACACAGGCACAGCTTTGTAGGGTCCCCACATCTGCAGCCATTTCCGCCTCTTTAAAGCTCCTGGACAAAGATCCGTCTGTGTTTCCAGTAAATAGAGAGTTAGACAAGAACAGGCTTTGATATTTCAGAGTGGGATGCGCTGACTTGGATTATATAAGATAAGGAGGAGGCGATTTGGAGAGAAGGGGGACGAGGAGAGCGATGCAGGAGGAGAGAGGCGCTGTCAGACGGGTGAAGTTTATGGGAGCGGAGACACGGACGTGGTCACAGCGGTGGAAGAAAATAACCTTTGCGTTTGGGAGATGGTGGCTCGAAATGTGAGGAGAGGATGGAGAGAGCAGACAAACCAGGGAGGGGAAGTAAATAGAGTGAAGCTAAGTGAAGTGAGAGAGTTGGGGAAGAATGGCAGATGGTATATTTAGATATGTATTCATGGCCTCGGCCCAGATGACAGTGTGTGAATACAAAACACGAGTTTTCAGAGGCAGGGAGGCAATCCCTGTAGGGGCTTCCAATGCTCAAAATGAAATGGAAGCACAGCTGATTTTTTTTAATTTCTCCAACATGTTTGTGTATTTAATGATGATTGTGTGGGTCAACTGTCAATGTTTCATCATCAAGATGGTGCCCTGGTCTCAGCTAAGCATGAGGGTTCTGAAAACAACAACTATAACTCTAACTAATGAAATTACAGTGACCTTTGAGAGTTCCACATAGATCAAGGCCGGTTAAACTGGAGCAAATGCTCACTAATGGCTCGTTTTCCAGGAGACGCCTTTCTGTGTGACGCAGCATCGGCCCATATTTGGTTTCAGATAAAAATAAAATCAGTGAGTTTTTACTCCGGCTAACAGTGCGACAGAAATAAAAGAGGTTTCAGTGAATCCAGCGATCAAAATGGAGCATTTTTTGTAAAAATGACAGCCGAGTGGTGGATTCATGCTGATCCCAGTCACTTCAGGCCAGGCGTGAAGTGGGCCAGGCCACCACACCTGCTCCTCCATGGTTCTCAGTGGGAACCGTGCATGTCGAGACCACCCGTTCACCTTTTCTGCGTTTCACAAAGACACTACGGGTGGAATTTGGCCTCATCAGACCGAAGCAGAGGTTCCACTCTGCTGGATGCTTTTCCTTAGGAGTGTTAGGTTTCTCAGCAGCTACTTGACCGTAAAGGCCTGATGGGCGCAGTCTCCTCTGACCAGCTGATGAGGAGATCTGTCTGCCGCCTGAACTCTGTGTTGCGTTTACCTGGGCTCTGCTCTGAGGTGCTCCTAACCTGCGGTTTCTGAGGCTGGATGAACGCAGCAGCAGAGGCGACTCTTGGTCTTCCTTACCTTGTAGTGTTTGATGGGTTTTTTTGCGCGTGTGCTTGGGGATGCGCTCAAAGTTTCTGCAACTTTCCTGGATAGAAGAAGACAGGAAATTCCACAAATAAAGAGGAAGTTTTAAACCGACCCCTTGAACCGAGCTGTTACTCCACTGCTCCAGCCCTAACCCGAGGAGCTGGACCCCATGACCCCATCAGGCTCGACTGAATAAGTGCACATGTAGCGCTGTGCGCTAGAACGCCATCCTCAGGCAGGATGGTGTAATTTGCTGTTTCATGTTTCTATTTTATAGCTCATATTTTCTGCAATACACAGATCTATAATACCTCGGTATGACATTTGCACAATACTGAGTTTGACAGAATAACATGAAGGCCAGGCTTTTTTAAAACCTGGGCTATTGACTGAGGTGATTGTGTCCTCCTTGCAGGCTGCTCTTATATAACCAAAGTCCAATAATAAGCTCAGAGCAATGGTGGGTAAATTGAATCAGCAGGGACCATGTGATGAGCTGTAGAGCTTCAGGGAGGGTTATTTTAGATTTATAGTGTGATTAGACAACATAATTGAATTTTAATGCACCTTAAAGTTGTTATGTATATCCATAGCTGCTACATCGACACTAGAGATTTTGGACCGGCCGTCTCCTGGAGAACCACAGGAGAATTCTTTTTGCTCTTCCCTCACGATCAGTTGCATCTGATGTCTCAGCACAAAGCAAAATTATCAATACTGTCGATATTTCAGCACTGCTGTGCATGCGTTCAGCTCAGAAAGAAAAAAAAAGCAACTGTCACCTGAGAATAAACGTGAAGGTGATCACCTTCACCTAGAGCCAAAACCAATAAGAAAAAATGACAGAAGATGTATTTTATCAGCGTAAAGTCTGAATTGACCTTCATCTGAGGACTAAAAGGTTAAATACATTTCTGACTGTTGTGGTTTAAGGATTTGAGCGCCAATATTTTAATAGCTGAAATTAAAACCACTGGCTCAATTAATAAAAAATAATATTGTATTTTATCAAAAGATACAATTTTTTTTTTCAGATCTCACAGAGTCAGCTAGGATGGCACCGGTCATCGTGATCGTCGGCTTTCTCATTGCCACAGGTACCTCAGCAACAAAAGAGCTCATTGTATTAACTCTTTCAGAGTTTTAAACCGAATTTACCTTCTTCATTTCCAGCTATCTCCGCCCCTGTGCGAGGTAAGACCTCCTGCATCCCTGGTTCCTATATAACTCCTGCACCCATCAAATATAGATTCTGAGAGCTTTCCAGGTCTTGAATATTTGCACACTCTCTCTGTTCCTTCTAAAATCCAACTGAAGAAGAGACCGTGACCTTGTTCCACGGGGAAGACTTTCACATCTTGCTGCCCTCCCTGGAGGTGGAGGTGACGTTTCGGAACAGGTCGGCTCCCTGGTTGGGGGACGTGGTTTTGATGCAGGGCGGAGTTGCGCCCAGCAGTCGGGCCAATATCAACCGCTACCGCAGCCACCTGGTCATCGATGCGGTGACGGAGGGAGACGAGGGTACTTACACCGTCAAAAACCCAAATAAGCCCGAAGACGTCAGGCGCATGGTGCTGGTGGTCAGAGGTACTGACGCAAGTCGAAATTCATTTTCATTTCACAGGATCAAATTGTTTTTAAAATGTAGGGTTTCTTGGACGTACGTCCTCTCAGGAAATGTCCATACAAGCGCAGCATCAGCCCAGCTTGTTTGTTTGCTGGTTTATTAATGTCCCCGTAAGCTATTCTCGCTGGCGTCTAATCAGTTTTCATGTGATTCAGCACAACGTACGTACACGTTACATTGCACTCTTCCAAACCAGTTCATGTTTACCATTATTGCATCCACTCTTAGATCTATACAAGCCTACGTCCTGGGACTACAGAAACAATACGTTAAAGCTATTTAAATTCATCGACTTCTAGAAATGTTATTGCAACAAAAAAGAACGTACAATGATGAGAGGTGGTGAAGATGTTCAGCATGTCAGATCTGTCAGGCACTAATTATGCAGCCGCCTACCCCTCTGTCCTGCCCTCCCTGCTGTTTTCCTGTCTTTAGATTGTCTTCTCCTTACCCCCTACCCTTTCATTACAGCTGCTCCGATACCGTCTGTGCTTCTGCCTGCTTTAGACGTTGAGACACTTCCCCCTCCGCCGTCGTTACCATCAGTGCTTCATTTTCCTCCAGAACTAAGTGTTTACCGTCCTGCTTTTACTTTCCAGACTGCACCAACGAGCAAACCATTAAATACGGGGGCGACTTCCACATTCTGCTGTCAGGGGAGAATTCTGAAATCACCTTGGAGTACAGGCCCATTGCTGTGGAGGCCAACCAGACATTTAGGTACAAATCGTGGTAATTTAACTGAAGGGAGCGTCTGAGTCCTTCAACCGTAGGCTGCACATCTCCACCGGCTAGAAACCGCCCTCCCTTTCCCTCCTGCAGGCCTGCTCTGATGCTGCTCCCCAACACAGGGATGCCCAGGAAGGGCTACCAGGGTCGAATCAGTGTCGGCAAAAGCCATGTGACCCTCAGGGGTGTCACAGGTGCGGACGAGGGCAGCTACACCGTCAGGAACTCGACCGGCAATATCAAAAATAAACTGTGTCTCAACGTCAGAGGTGAGAGGGCAAATGAAGACAAGGCATCTCATTTTCCTGTTTTCCACACCTGACCTGATTTGCCCAGCAGCAGCAGCAGCAGCACCGCTGTCAGCATGTTTGTTTTTCCTCTTCTCCTTTGAGTGATACTTCAGAGCTCTCCTTGTCCGCCATAATGGCTTTTTAAAGACCCAAATGTTAATAGGCTTCAGCAGGATAATGCATTTTAGACGATCGGCGGGACTGTGAAAGGAGCTTGTGATGTACGCCCTTCCGCCTCTGTGTGCCTGCGTTACAGAGCACCAGAACTTTGTGAGTCTGCCAAGCGGTGAAAAACTGAAGATTGATCTGATACTCAACAGCTCCCTGGTCCACCTGTACTACAGCCCGGACAGTGACCCCACGCCCCGCCTGCTACTGGACAAGGGAGCATTTACAAGTGCAAGTGGAGCCTCTTAATTAGATTGTATAGCTCTCGAGTGTTGAAATGGATACAACATCTGCTCAGAATCATGTTCTAATTTCCAACCAAGCCGTGATCTACCTTTGGACTGAACTAACGTTACTTAAAAACACCTGTTTTGCCTGCAGGCCCAAGCTGAGCTTGGATTTGAGGGCCGTCTCTCTCTGGAGGGTTCGCTGGTGGTTTTGGACCAAGTCAGGGCTGCTGACGTAGGCCAGTTTAAAATTACCGACACATTGGGTTTCACTGTCTCCATGATCCACCTGGAACTACAACGTAAGCGCTGGCCCCCGTGCTGGGAGAGCGGCGCAGCAGCCTCCCTCTTTTCAGTCTGCTGCGGCAAACTGCTGCAATTTAAACATGCAAATAAAAGGTCGTCTGAATTATTTATGATCCTGGTTTTTTTTTGTCTTTTCTTTCCCCCCATCTTGCCTGAAGCGTACAAGCTGGAGACTCTGTATGTGACCATCATTGCCTTGCTGGGCCTGCTGGTTTTCCTCCTGCTGGTGTGTCTGCTGTCCTGCCTGATCAAAGTGAAGAAGAGGGCCAAGAGGGCCGCAGCTCTGGAGAAGCTCGCGCAAAATGCTGGAAAGGAGAACGAAGGAGAGGCCTTCAGACAGGTCAGATGGGCGCCTGACCGCGTCCCGGCGACGCTGATGCCTGTCCCATCACACCTCGGTGACTGACTCTCGGCTCCGCCTCCATCTTCGCAGGTGGTCAAGAACATCACCAAGCTCAGCGAGCATTCCCAGGCCGAAAACACGGAGAAATCCCAGAGCACCGAGGTGGATATTAAAGTAAGCGTCCGTGAGGCAGCTGGCGATGGAAGCGTTCCTTTGAGATGATTTAATGATGTCTCCGTTTTGTTTTATGCTGCTTTCTGCGTTCAGACAGCTGCAGCTTTTTCAGAGCGCTGCTGCTAGAGCCCTCGCTAACGTCAACAAAGCGGATGACATCAGTCCAGGTCTCGCACTTCGCGGCGGCTTCCCGTGTGATGGAGACTCGTTTCGTTGTCTTATTAGTGTTTTTTTTCTTTTTCTTTTTTTTTTTTAACCGCTGGATGATTGAGAATCCAAATCCTTGTCTGATGTGCTGCTCTGTCAGGAATTATCTGGACCTCTCGGGCCTTCTGGGACGGGTGAAGCAGCATTTAACTGCCACGTCCACGAACACGTGCGACATCTCTGCACATGGGTGCATTTTGCACAAATCTGTTGCACACTCCCAGAAAACCCGAAGGACGTTCCATCCCTCAGCTCTTTTTAAATTTACGTTTAATGTGCGTCTCTTTGCCAAGGTATTCAAAACAGTATATTACCTTTGTGAGAGTTCATTTGCATCTTGCACTGCAATGCACCCTGACTTTAATTCTCCTGTTTTATTAAATTTCAGCTTATTACCTTATGTTCTTTTATCCTGTTCAAATCACACTGATCTGTCCCTGTTATATTCCTTTTAGATTGTTATGAATTTCCCCTCGAAGCGCTTGACTTGGGTTGCTGGGAGGTGTCATTCTAATTAAATATAACATGTCTGTTTTGATTCAGGGTCTGGAGGTTTCTTCTAAGGAGGTTGGGGTCAATAATCTGGAGACCAGTGACTCAGGAGTTGGATTTAACACTGCCCTACCGCTGGACACTGACACCGACGCCCCTGATCAGATCTCCGAGTCGACAGCGGTAACAATCTCCGCGGCCCCCGAAACCAAACCGAGTCCTCCGTCTGCCACTGGGTCCACGCCCAGCGCCCCCCCATCCACAGAAACGAAGCCCACGCCTGAGGAAACCCGCCATCAGCCAGAAGAAGCACATTTGGACGTCTCCAAACCAGCAGATGCTAAACTCAGTCCTGTCCCGAGCCCTGAACCCAAAGTCGCTTCGAGTCCGGCCGATCCGAAGCCCGCGCCCAGCCCCAGCCCCGAGCCACAACCGGCTGTGCCTAAACCCACTGCACCGACACCTGAGAGCGCCGTGACTCCACCGCCCGAGTCCCCCAAACCGTCCGCCCCGGAGCCCATCACCAATGGCACGCCTGAATCTGGCCTGGATGCCAAACCAAGCCCGGATCACACTGGAAGTCCTGCTCTGAAATCAGCTCCCCCTAAAACCCCCGAGGTGGACCTGAAGCTTAGCGGAACTGCGGTAGAGGCCTCCAAAGATGGCACTGGGGCAGAGGATTCATCCACCACCACCACCACCACCACCTGAAAACTCCGACGATACCAAAGAAACAGACCACAGCATCTACCGCCGCTGGAGAGAACCACCCCCACCCCAACCGGATAAAGAAGGAACCACCTGAACTGGATCGAGGATGTAAGGCTTTCACATCTGACGCCTGGACTCAAGTTTACCAGAATAACATTTCTCATTTACACACTGACACGTTCTGATCTAACCACTCACCTTCACACTGCCAGAATGGATTGGTGATCCTGGTGGTGATGGGTTTTACTTTTTTTTTAGTAACTCTACAACATAAAATCCAAATTTTGCATCGTTTACTCATAACAGTTACAGTGAGACACACAAGGAGGCGATTATACAGGATTACAACAGTTAATTACAAAATAAAATCACATCCTTATGTAGCATTAATAGCAGTTATAGTCCTGTAAATATAAAACTCAAATGTGTTGCCTCCTACCTGGGTCAATGACTCCTCTTAGATGCGTGTTTAGAGTCTGCACATGATTGTTATTTTCATACAGAACCCCCCCACATAGCTTGCATGCCATTGGTCTGAGGCAGTACAGATACAGGCATTGATCATAAAGGGGAGGACTTGAAAAAAATAACTCTGCTTCTTCTGTCATGGATGCACGCTCCTCTTTCTGCATGTAGATCAAACAAACAAATTGCATGGATTTTGTAGCCGCTGTCCGTCTGTGTTTCTAGGAAAGTGTTCTGCATTTAATTGGATCTTGGACAACTAATGACTGGATTACTTACGTTACATAGTTACACGTGCTGTAATCATCATATTAAAAAATAAATAACACCTGTTGTTACCAGGCAGACATCAACAGATAGTTCAAAGTTTGCTGTTTGCAAAGTCTGGAATGAGCTTTAGACTCCCGGTGGACATGCTGGATTATTAAAATGTGTTTTGCAAGCAGATCCCCGAGGTCCAGATCAGCCCCTTCACCCTCTAAATCCCTCCATCATTTCTCTGAGTTTTGGAAGCTCAGCTAAGGAGCAACGGCAGGCTTTTAATGGAAGCATGTTGCAGCTGGGCTTTGCAGAATACTTAATGAGAGTCAAATATTTCTGGCTTTGCGGAGCTCTTTGTCCTTTTCACCCCGTCCTCGTCCCTTTCTTCCAATAACTCATGTCCCGAGCCTTCAACGTCAATTAGAAATTAGAGCCTTTTTTTTTTTTTTAAATCTACACATATTTGCTCCAAATATGTCCTGAAGCCTTAGTCAAATATAGATCTGAATCAGTATTGACCTGTGGAAGATCAGTTGACAGAAGATTCGGTTTGGTTCACCAAAGCTCGGTGCAAAGGAGACGTGCAGAAAACTTAAAGCATGCATGTCTTCACCTCTTTTCTAGAGTGATAAAGAAGTCAATGAAGCCTCTTACCTCTCCAGAGCAAAAAAAATAAACAAACATTTGGGATTTTCTTCTTTAAAAAAGAGAAGCATCTATTCAATTAGATTCTAATAGATTCAATTAGAATTTAGATCTTTTTAACAAGTTTCTATCTAATGAGTAAAGCAGATGGCAGATGGCTTGAAGTAGACGGGCCTGAAACCAACTGGCTTTTATTGGCAGATTTTTAAAATTAATACATTTTTCGGAGATTAACCACAAAAGATATTACATCACTCTGCAAAGCCATATGCCAAAGTACATTTAAATGTCAAACGTGTTTGAAAAATATGTAGCAAAAAAAGTCAAACACTTTATGATCTGAAGATGCGCCATTTTGGGCCCAAATCTGTGGAGGAACTACACACACACACACACACACACACACACACACACACACACACACACACACACACACACACACACACACACACACACACACACACACACACACACACACACACGAATTCAACACTTGTTCCAGCCTTGTAAATACTGCATGTGTTCTCCATTTTAACTTCTTAAGGCTGAATGTCATTTGTGGATAAAATAGATGTTGTATTATACTAAATACAGATGTGAACTAATTTAAATTTCTCACAAAGATTAATCCTGGAATATCGAACACTAAAAACATACACGACTATACTCTCTGAGCACTAATATTCATACTAATATTTACTAATGACTAATTTACACCAATACTGTACAAATCAAAGCTGTGTATGTAGTTTGTATGGCCAGTTATCAGCTGTTGTTGCTTCCCATCACGGTATTTATATGTCGTATGAAACCATGTAAGCCGCCCGAAGCATCGATTGCAGCATGTCCTGGAAGCGAGGACAGCGTCCTGTGTCCGTGAGCGGACGCGTGTCTGGGCTGTGTGTTTAAGCGCGTGTGCCTATGATGCTCCCTAATGTCGGTGTGATTTATGACCGTTCTTCGTGCAGTTTGTATGCACTCTCCCCTCCCCCCCCCGTCTGTTGTAAAGTTGTCATGTGCCTGCTTGAATCATCTCGCTCTGCGGAGGGGAGGGGAAAAAAAGCACTACAGCGTGTGGATGTGTTACCTCGAGGTATACAGCACAAGTGACCCCTGTCTTGTCTCTTGTTTTGTTTAGTGCCTATTAAACTGTAATTAGTCACTCTTCCTGATTTAATATTAAAACTGGCTGTGCGACCTGAGTCAGCAGAGTGATGCAACTGGCTGCTCTGTATCATAATAGTCTGTGGAAGTTGTGAAATATTGCATAAAATTAATGCAACTGGTTTTCTAGATGGTGCTGAGCATAGAGAATGTTAAGCATGTTCTTGGGTTTTTTTCTTCTCCAGGTCATTAACTAAAGCACAGTTTTGACAGTCCAAGGTTTTACCGGAGAAAAGCAGACTTCCTGTTAAGGTCATGAGGAATGTTAGAGCATCGTTTGCGAATTGTCCATGATTGTAATATTACGCCAAACCTGGCAGAGCGACCGAGACGTGAGGACC
Organism: Arothron firmamentum; assembly: GCA_016586285.1. Lineage (NCBI taxonomy): Eukaryota > Metazoa > Chordata > Actinopteri > Tetraodontiformes > Tetraodontidae > Arothron > Arothron firmamentum. The sequence goes on along the minus strand of BJFM01003318.1, from coordinate 107,922 downwards.
GTCACATTGGTGCAGTCGACAGGACAAGCTACTGGTTTACCAGCATCTCAAAGACAGGCTATGGTTCTAGTGGGACTGAGCTTGTGCCAGTTTCTGTTTTTATAATCAATTCAGACTGCACAATAATGATAATAATGATAGTAACAACCACCACTGGCACTTCTGACCCTGTTTACTTCCACTGGTCTGGCCTTACTGTGGTGTGACACCTCACCTGTTCTCTCCGTGCTCCCTCTTTGCACAACTCTTCACACCGATGTTTTGTAAAAAGGAAAAAAACAAGTGTTTCCTTTGCTTTATTTAATGTGCGATAGAATACTAATAAACAAGAGACGGCAACTTTTGTGGTCCAGTTGTCTTTGTTGATCTGTTCTCGGTAGCAAACGCGCTGAAGGACGCTGCTGTCTCAGAGCTGTCCACCGCGTCTGCGTCATCTTCATTAATGTCAACCATCATTTGTTTGGAGTGTCACATGTCGCTTCCTCGCCCCTTGGGCCCCCGATGCGACGCTGAACCCGCTGCGTAGGTTTGAGCTTCCCAGACCTCACCAGGGGCACATGGTGGCGGAGCAGGAAACAGATATTAATAAACAAGCCAAAGGCCACATGACAACGCTGTTAACGTGCACGCTGGACCCTGGGACCACACCGAGCTGCAAAAGACAACCTTCCCTTTGTCTTGTTTCTAAATATAGCTCTTTTCAGATGCATAAATAATGTTTTTTTTTTTAAATTAAATATCCAATTGAGTCATCGGCGGAGTTGGATGAAAATCACCATTTGCTGATCTATTTTGGTCCCACCAGAATCTGGATCTGGATTGTTATCAGTTTGTTTGATTTGAAAACTACAAAACCTCAGCCAAGCGGCTCATTAGACCTGTTGCCCGTAGATGCCACCTCCCCTCTTGGGACGTCTTCTCTTGCCACTCCCACAGCCTCCACGCCGTCTGTTCCCCCACCCCCACCTCCACCTCCCAGTAGTGCCTGCCGGTGCTGAAGCCTTGATGGCCCAACACGCAGCAATAATAATGGAAGCGGCGCGGGTTAGCAGCCTTACCTTCTTCAAACCACTCAGGACTGCAACACTCAGACAGACAAGGTCGGGTGGGCTGTGTCAAAAACCAGATTAGAAACTAAACATGCATCCTTATCCTACAGGCAGATTACTACCGAGTCCGATTCCTGGTCCAGGCTGTGTATGATGGCCTACCGAGCCTGGCAAATCTCCACGTCTGGGGCAGGAGCAAAACACCATCTTGTGCAGGGGTGGGCAATTATTTAGCTTAAAGGGCCACATTGGGTTGTAGATCTTGATGAAGGGGGACCGGCCAGATGGTGAAGGAAACGAACCCCCCCAATGAGGATCAGAGGTTGACTAAAAATCCTGTTTGATGGACTATTGACTGAGAAAATATGTTGAAGAGGCTGTAAATTGGTCCAACTAGAGATGGATGATGAAGCTCCTGACGTTTGGCCCCACCTTCTTGAGAGGACATGTTAGCATGCTAGGTGAAGGGGGGGTCTGAACCTTTTTCAAACCAATCAGGCTGACAACCCTCTGAATTTGGCTTTTAGAGAAATGATTGTGAAGGCTCTGCGGTGCCAGATCAAATCATTCATTGGGCCGCATGTGGCCCCCAGGCCTCAGCATGCCCACCTCTGACCTTGTGCTCTGTGCTCAGGAAGAGGATCCCTCGAACGCATCCTCAGCAGCTGCCCAAAAGCCCTAACCCCAGAGGGCGGCTACCGCTGGAGGCATGATCACGTGCTGAAAGCAGCTCTGGAGACAGTAGCTACGGCCAAAACCGCCAGCAAACACCACCGCCCAAGAGAGAACATTACCTCAACAACCCTCCGTCCATGGTCAGCTTCTCCAATTCTGCAAGCAGGTTATCATGGTTGAACTTACCGTGCCCTGGGAGGAGCGCACTGACGAGGCACAAGAGCGTGAGCGTGCCAGGTACCGGGAGCTGACGGAGCAGTGCAGGGGGCAAGGCTGGATCTGCCGGTGTGAGCCTGTGGAGGTGGGATGTCGGGGCTTTGCTTCACTCTGCAGAGTCCTGATCAAGCTGGGGATAGTGGGCTCGGCTAAGAAGAGGGCCATCAAATCAGTAACCGGTGCTGCTCTGGCTGGAGAGGGAGGCCCTGTGGTCATCAGCTGCTGGGATGCAGGCTGGGGAGTGATCACCCCCCAGCTGGCTCGCCTGGGCGAGGGTGTCTGATGTTTGAAAAGACCCAGAAGACCCTATGACCCCAGGATACGTCACTGATGATGCATCCCAGAGCATTTATTGGTCTTCATGCGCCACACACACCCTCTGTTGTGTGTCATCTCTTTTCTCCTCACTTTGAGCTGTCCAGGGCTGTTCTGCTCACACAGCTTGTTGTTGAGCACCATCATGGCTCTCCTCAGGTCTTTCCCTTGCTCTGCTATTTTCCTCTCTCTGCATCAGCAGCTCTACCTGCTTCTGTCCCTCCCTCCTCAGACATTCCAGGTCTTTACACTCAGAGTTAATAAAGCTGCAGGACATCAACTTCCACTTCTCCCTCTTAGCTTCTCTGCACAATTCTACCTCAAGTTTGATTCTTTTTCTATTTTTTTATAGCTTGGATCAGCTTTTCCTGCAACGTAAAAACACACACAACCACTGAGGAGAATTTGAAGGTAAAAAGAAACAAATGGAACAGGAGAGTTACGAATTCTAAAATCCTAAAACTGATAGAATTTATGCAATATGTCTGGGATATTCAGTCAGTTTGTTGCTGCTTTAAATTAAAGCAGCAGACACTGTAAAGTATAAGGAGGCTACCTTTTGATCAGAGAAGAGCTGTTTTTTTACAATTGTTGTTGGCATGTGTTGTGGCTTGGTACATTCCAGATAAAGGTACAAATGCACAACTAAATGTGTAAAAAGACTCCAAACGAAAATGTCACACCTATAGGGTGATCTTGGGTGCAAAAAAAAAAAAAAAAAAAGAGTCAGAGTGGAGGCCATTAAAACGAGAGAGAGAAAGAGGGAGGATACATGGCACACAATCAACAAAATGCACGATGAAAACTCATCACACTGAATAAAACAAGGTCATACGGTACATTCAAGGTGAATATTAATGACAGAACGTCTGCGATAAAGAGCAGTCAAGAATATATGGAGCCATTAAAGGAAGTTGTCAGGCTGCACCTGACAGAAGCCATTAAAGTGGGCTGGCTGACTGGTCGCAGCGATTTATGGAGGCAGCAGACACATAAGTTTCTATTTCTGTCTCTTGATGTCTTTGGAAACAAAGGTGAACAGGAGCAGTTAGCCGCAGAGGAAATCAAATGAGCAGCAGATGATGCCTGCTTATTATTGCTCTTAATGCCAGTGGGAGGCGGACATAGAACATGTGTTGCAATGTTTCTCATTTTGGGGGTCACCGAGAGAATTCTGTGCGTTTTTATCTGAGGCAGACATTAAAGTCTGAGTTTCAGTTCTATGCTGCTTTAGAAATGCATGTCTGAATCTAACACACAACTACAATTCTATTTCACTGATTTATTTATATAAAGTAATAAAAATTGTTTTTCCCTCTCGGTACCTCTCTCAACGCTCACAAACATAGGTACACAGGAACACCATCACTCTTCTCTGCAAAAGTCCTTCATCTATAATTCATGGCCACGTCCTGGCAAGTGACTGTGCTGGGCTGCAGTTGAACTGCATCCCAGGGCGCTACAGCATGCTGCAGGTGAAGGAGGACACAGACAGGAAAGTGCAAGCAATTTCTGACTGATAAACAAAGCAGTACAACTCTGCTGCTGGCTGATAAAATCAGTTTAGGTCCTATTGAATTATTATAAGACACAATAATTTACTTTATTAATTCAGTAAAGCTATTATTATTATTCTGTCTAATGTAATGATTTTCAAACTGTCCTGTTCAAACTTAAGATAACTCAACTGAGCTTGTAAACTGATTATCAGCAATTATTTAAACTCGACTCTCCCTTGTCTACAACAACGAATAATGGTATGCGCAGAATGAGCCCCAGGTTGTACCTACTCCAAACCAACAGGTGGCGATAGCAATAAACAAAATTGAAGAAGAAGAGAAGAGACAGTGGTGCGTTATACGGCGCAGGAAAATGACTTTATTGACGTAAACAAGGATATGTCGCACAGACCGACCCAAACAAGAGGTACAAATTATTTTCGTTGTCAAATTTTCTGTTTCTAACCGTTGCAATATTTTAAATTTCACATAAATTACTTTGATTTCTTTACAATCCATGGACCTTCGAGTGGCTCGGTGTGTTACCATCATAAAGTACTTAGCTCACGTTAGCTTAGCGTGCAGCATTTGTAGTTTTTCACTGGCGATGCAAACATATAATGCCTCTCACCATTACACTAATACAGAAGTCATTATCCTACTTTTTCATTGTTTTTTCTTCTTAACGATGCGTTTATTTCAACGCTGGTTTCAGACATGAACGGGCAAGCAGACGCTGAAATTGACTATAAGAGAAAATACAAAAATCTCAAGAGAAAATTAAAGTTTCTGGTTTATGTAAGTCCCATCCTTTTACAATATACATTTATTTTTATCTTTATTTTATTTTTCAAGTATATATACGACCTCTTATCAGATTTAAAATTTGGGTTCTCTTTTGCAGGAGCAAGAATGCTTTCAGGAGGAGCTGAGGAGAGCACAGAGAAAGCTTCTCAAGATTTCCAGGGACAAAAGGTCAATTCACGTTACGTGGACATGACACTGGGCCGTTACCCAACATGTTATTCTAACAGTGCATGTAAACAAGCTTTTTTTTTTTTTTTTCTAGCTTCCTTTTGGACAGACTGTTACAGTATGAAAGGATTGATGAAGACTCCTCAGGTAGGTGTTAAACATCACCCTGATGCATTCAGAGTTGGTGTTAACAATAAAGTGTCAAGCTCTTGTCTCTTCCAGATTCAGATGCAACTGTTTCTTCAGATAATAGTGAAACAGAAATCCTCGGAGAGAGAGAAAGAGAAAGAGAACGAGATGCAGCAAAGAAGTATGCAGGATGTTTAAATAATTCTTACATGAAATCAGAAGTGTTTTGAAGTACTTGCATATAAAAAGAAGGTTTACATATCTACTATCACATTGTTATACGTGTTATCTGTCTGCTTATGTCTTTACCATAGTTTACTAAGAACATAAAAAATCCATGTAAATATTTTTTCGGGTCTTGTGGATTATTTACACAGGCATACATATTTCTTTTGTCTTGTGATTTTTTATTTATTTATTTATTTTTTGGACTTGATGCCAGAAGACGAAGCAGTCCAGGGGCCTGTATTCCTTCATCAGCCTCCCCTCACCTCGCCCTGATGTCCCGGCCAGGGGTCAATTCGCTGCATTCATCTGGAGCTGGACCCTACCTGAATACTGTGAGTTTCTCCGCAATTGTTCTCTTGAAATTACTGGCAACGCTACCATGATTGCCACTGTCGTGTCGTCATACTGATTTAATTTGACATGATCTGTATCATTTCAGTATTTTATCATATTATCCTGACATGGGCTTTATCTTTTATTTGATGCTTAGGGGACTCACTGTCATCACATTATTCATTCTTTTGTGTTTGTGTTTGTGTGTCTGTCATGGAAACTGTCTGTGCTTGTGTGATTACTTTGCAATCTGGGGCTGGTGTGCGTGATGGGCAGATGCCCTTCCCACCAGAAATATTGGCTCCCCCAGCTGACCGAGTGAAGAAGGAAAAAAAACCAAAGACACCTAAAAACAAGAAAGAGACTGCAGGGAAGGTGAGACAGAAAAGGGGAAAATAAAATGCTTACTTATACAGTAAATATCGCAATGAATGTGCCATTTTCATTCACAATATTCCATCTTCATTTGTATAGGTTTACAGTCAAGTACCATATGAGAATTTTTAGATGTCAACATTCTGTTTGGCACCATTTTTAGGATTTGTCCAGTCCTTTAACATTTGCAACTATTTTGTGTATTTGTAACCCTTTTAGGTTTCTGCCCCAGTGGCATCTAATTATGCCTCAGCAACCGCAGGCGCTTCAGCAGCTAGAAATCCTTTCAGCTGGGTCCCCAGACAGATGCTTAGTGGAGATGCTGCTGAAGAGGAGGGCGACAGTGATGGAGACAGTGACAGAGGAGATGAAGACAGAGGAGAGGGAGACGAAGCAGAGCTCGTCATTGACATTCCAAATGAGTGAAGCTGAGTATAAGTTTACGTGTTTACCTGTGTGTTTCTGTGATAATGAAAGAATATAATGAGGACTACAGCGAGCAAAAATGGATGTCTTTCAGCTCCTGGTTGCAAAAACGGAACATGGCTCCATCTTGTGGACATTGTTAATATTGCAATATCAGAATAGATCAGGATTGTGTCATAAATGCGGGTTCCTTGTTCGACAGCATGGAAACCTGAAGGGAATTTTGATGCATTGTTGTTTTTGGTTGTACATTCAACAGTGTTTGTCATCTAAATCCTCTGTATGTTATTGGTTTCAGTTCTGAAAAAAGTTAGAATTTTGAGGTAATTAAATCATTTCTGTTTCAAAATAAATTTTCTTTTTTTTTTAATATATAAAGTTAGCATTCTTATTTGCTGTGTGTTAGTAGTAGTAGTTTTAGTTAGTCCCAAGGTGACCTGATGCCCCACCTAAGACAACACCCTGAAAGTCAGTCAGAAGGTATGCTAGAGCCTGGGTGCTTGCTTTTGTTATGCTGCCGATTTGCAACACCAAAGTGCAGAAAGGTGCAAACTTAGAAACTGTCTGTTAATTTTGCACTTTTATTTGTTATCACAACTTGTAATGCAAAAGAATTATGATATGATATGACTCAAAAGATTTTTTTAATTATTTCTTTGTTGTTGTTGTTGTTTTTTAAACATGCACAGTTTTAATCATTATTACCTGCACCTAAATGCTGCATAAAAACTTGGTAAAGAGAATGTGCTGATATCATGTCTCAACAGGCCTCAAGAGCTATGACAGTGATTTTGGAAGTGAAAGTATCCCAGAACTGCAGCGCTGCAGTAGAAACTGAGCCACGGCCCCCCAGACTCACGCCAGGATGAGGCCTTAATGATGATTGCATGAAGCAACTGTGTGAAGTGCAGACTTGACTTCACATGGAACTTTATATCCGCTTCATGAGGAATCAGGCAATAGTCTGGATGAAGACTTTAGCAATGGAATTTCAAACTTGCTCAGTCATCTCACAACCCTTGCAGGAAAAAGCCAATGTTTGGGAATGCAGAAGTACAAGTAATTGACAGTGTTTGGGTGTGGGCTCGTGTACCTGGTAGCACTTGGAGTCAATGCTGTAACCATGCAGCGTAGAAGTGGGAGGGGTGCAGAGGAGGTGTCCAGAGGGAGAGTCAGAAGGGTGGAACTGACAGGAGGTGAGGCTACAAGGGAAATAAGGTAGTAAGCAAGATTGTGCTGGGCAACACGGGGTAGTGCTGTGAAGACAAACATGGTTGGAGACCCGCTGGAGGAGAAAATGAGGTGTGTGTGAGGAGAGCCAGCCATCCACAGCCAACCTGCAATACTCTCCCCTCTATATACGGAAACTACTGGATAATTTATTCGCCTCTCCCTCTGTGTGTGTGTGTGTGTGTGTGTGTGGGAGGGAGAGAGATTTGCTGATCTCACAACCACCACCACCACCACCATGCTGGCTGCTGCTGCTGTCTGGCTCCTGGTAGTGCTGAGCCCAGGCCCGTCTGTCTCGGCTGAAGACGCCTCTGATTCAGGCTTCAGCCTCTGCAGAGACTGCTTCTACAGGCAGACGCCGCCCAGGGCTGCTCCTGCGGGGCCGCTGCTGCACCCGCTCTGCCACAGACTGCCCGGGGGACAGGCGTTCGCCACGGTGTCCAAGCCGACCTGTGACACCACCGTCTTCTCCGCATTTCATCTCGGCCATGGATGGACGGAAAGGGAGGGTCAAGAAGAAGGAGAGTTAGAGGTAAGATGGAATAGCAGGGCTGTTGTTTGTGAATGTTGGAATAAATCATTGATTGTAAAGTCAATGCTGCACTTTTTATATGCTGTGACACAATGACAAAGTCGCGATAAGAAAATGTGAAGATGATAAAGCAAAAAAAAAAGCTACACTGATCATTGGCTAATTCTGATGCATGTTTGTGTGATTTCATGTAATAGATCAATCACATGGGCTTTTTTTTTTTTTTTTTAAAGTCAACATAATCAGACTAAAGTAACAAGCAAAGGTCACTGATGGTCTCAGAATGACCCAGAATGCAACCATATTTAATGCGTATTTGATCACTTCTGCCAGGCAGAGAATGAAGATGGCAGCGACGCTCTGGTACCAGCTCTCCTCAGAGGAGCTGCTGCTCCGTCCAAGCCTGGATCACCCTCAGACCCGCTGCTGCAGCTGTGGGACTCAACAGTCACAACACTGGTCCAGTCGGTCATTAGTCCCCATTGCAGCAGTTTAGGGGGGGACCTGTACATCCTGACCGGGAGGGGCCGTCTCGGGGCCGATGAGGATGGAGGCCAATGTCAGACGGAGCTGCTGTGGTCTGCGGTGTGCTGCGCCGTCCCCGAGGGGCGGAGTGACTTCAGTGTGGGGTTAATCAGAGGGGCAGCAGAAGGGGAGAAGCAAGTGAGCGTGAGGGAGCTGGAGGAGGCGCTCGGGGCAGCAGAGCTGTTCTCTGAGGGCTGCCGAGGAGCCGATGGGGGTGGCGCGGAAACCACAGCAGACCTTCTCAGCAAAGGCGTCACGAACACCATCAGTCAGGCCGATGATGGAGAGGAGGTCGATTCAGGCGCCCGCCGCCACGGTTCAGGTGAAGCCACTGACAGCGGGGAGCCAGAAGGAGCGCTGGCTCCCGCCGACGTCGCACCAGCAACCTCAGCAGATGCAGCAGCTTCAGCGGTTGAAGAGCAGCAGGAGGCGACGCAATCAAGAGAGCCCTCGTCTGCAGATGAAAGTGCAGTTGAACAGGAAGCCGACGGGAACTCCAGCAGCATTCTTCTCTTTGTCATTTCCACCACCGCGTCCATCCTCACTGCTCCGCTGCGGCCTGTCTTCTCCACCGTCACACAGTTACCTGGACAGGTGATACAAGTCGACCATCAGCTGCACATCAAATCCAAAACTGAACCAGGCAGCATCAAATATGAGTGCTGAATTCATGTAGTGCAGTGATTTATGTGTAAACAGTGTTTGCAGTTCACACTTTGAAGCTCTTCCTCATTCCAGCTTGTGCTCGCTGAAACCCGAATGACTTGTTAGACCAGTAGAAGGCGTTAACTCTTTAGATTCTCTTAGGTTATCATGTCATTACTTTAGTTGCACCTTTAAGATTGAAAAACAGCAACAACAACAACGACAACAATTGACTTTATTGTCTCCACCAGGTAACATATGTCCTTCAGGAAGACCTTGGAGTTCTGTCTACCCTGCCTGGAGATACATTCTCCCTACTCTACCTCTTGACCTCCGACCTCGTCTCCTGGATGGGAGCAGCCGCTGACACGCTGTTGGATTTTGGAAAAAACTGCTTTGCTAATGTCTACCACTGCAGCTCCTGCATGATGGGGGCCCTACTGGACAGCTGTTACGCTGGGGTCACGGGCATGGGGACGCTGGCCGGAGATGCTGTGGGGATATTTGGTAATGGCTTGGATAACTGTTGGTGGGTTACCAAGTTCTTCGGAGGGAGGGTGTGGGACCAGAGTGAGGGGTATGTGGGCACAGTGATGTCAGAGATGGGGGGTCAGGCAAAAGCTGTTGGTGGTGGTTTGGGAAGACTGGCATGGGGGAGTGGGAATGGGGCGGGTAATATATTCCGGGCGGGAGGGGGATTAATACTGGGGGTGATAGATGTGGCCATTGGTGCAGTACGAGAGGCGTTTGGGCAGGAGGAGGAGACATAAATGGAGGAAAGGTCTTTGATTTTTCTTTTCTTTAGGTTTAGCTTATGAATTTCTTTAGCACATTGAAGGGTGATAAAGGGGGAACCACTTCAACTTGATGTCATTTGATATGCCTTAGAATGATGGTAGTTTTTCACTGTAACTGCTGTGTTTGAGAGCTGGGCTAAGCAGTAAAGTACTGTGTGATGCTTTTGGATGAAATCAAGTAAAACCATAATTGTAAGATAACTTAAATATAAACATCTGTGTTTGTGTGTGTGTGTGTGTGTGTGTGTGTGTGTGTGTGTGTGTGTGTGTGTGTGTGTGTGTGTGTGTGTGTGTGTGTGTGTGTGTGTGTGTGTGTGTGTTTTAATAAAACCTGATGCTGGCTGAACGGTCTTTGTATACAGTCTAGCTTGAAAGTTTTCCGACTCTTTCAATTTTCCTCATTATTATATTGGTTTGAAAAAATGGAATATTACCTGATCAGTTACCGTTGAATACTTTAAAATAACAAAGTGAAAAGGAGTTTTTGAATTGTTTTCTTTGCAGGTTTATTTAAAAAAAAAAAGTATAATATTGCATTTAAATAAGTATTCTTGCTTTACTCAGTACTTAGTTAAAGCACGTTTGGCAGCAATCGGCCCCCAGTCTTCTAGGATATGATGCCTCTATTTCCTACCTGGCTTTGGGGTCATTCAGGGTGGATAAGGACATTTTCAGTCATCCCCGAGATGTCTGATTTAGTTAGGCACTGGCTGATATGCTGAAGGACATTTACAGAGTTGTCCCTAAGAAACTCCTGAGTTTTCTGAGGTCCTGATCACTCTGGATCAGGCCCAGACAGAGTGCTGCAGTCGCGGTCAACCTTTTCAGAGATTCTCCCATTTAAGAGCTTTGGAGATATTGAAGGGTTTTGAAAATGTCTTTTTTATATATATATATATATAGATTTGTAAACATGTCTTAAATTCACTTTTCACATTATGTAGTATTGACTTAAGATTGATATAGAATATTGGAATGTATATGTATAAATAATATCTTTATTATAAATAAATAAATAAATAAAAAACGTTGACGAGTTGGCGACTTGTCCAGAGTCCTTCACCCGCAATGGAGAAAATGGAGAAAATGGATGGACGGATGAACACATAAACAGAATTCTGGTAAGTAAAGCGCTCTAGCTCAAGATGCTGCAGCATTTATTCTGAAAGAACAACAAGCATTCACTTTACTTCCGTTTTGCGGCGGAAGCAGTATGTCGTACCCGGAACTAATTGCTGGCTCGTTGCATCAGTCAGCGCGTTGGAGTCTCGCGGCAGTCCTTCCCTCGGCTGACGTCTCCCGCTGCTTCTTTCAAAGGTACGGACCGGTTAGAATAAAAGTGCTTTAAAATAGTCTGCGCTTTTGTTAAAGCCTAACTTTAACACAGCTAGTCACAGCATTGAGAAGCCTCGTTATGTCAACCCGCGTTCGGCTGTTTGCGTCCACAAGTTAGTCAGTTCTGAGGAGCTCAGTGATGAGCCTGTTTGGCTACTGCTCAGCCTGACAAGTAGCAGGTCTGCTTCATAGAAAAACAAATAGCTGACTACCTGTAGGCCACCATTTAGTGGCAAACATTTACTAACCTAACACCGTGCGACCAGGTGTGTGCAACACATACAAAAAAGTACAATACATTTAATGTGTGCTATAGTTGGTCACATAATAACCCACTCCTGAACTGTGTGTGTGAGCATATTTGTGCCACACTGTTCACTGAACATTGACATGGATAATACACAGTCTAACTGCTTTGTGTCTCTGCTAGAGATGGCCACCCTCTACGTGTCCCCTCACCTTGATGACTTCAGGAGCCTTTTGGCCCTTGTTGCTGCAGAGTATTGTCCCTCGTCTCGCCCAAACGTCCTCACCGAGGAGCCTCCCGCCTCCCTTAACTCCCGTTCCAGACCCGCCCTTCTGCTCGGAGCAAAAGAAGGGGGCTCCGTCTTGAGTGGGGCCAGCGCCGTGTCCTGGTATCTGGCTTTGAAGGGGAAGAAAGCAGGTGGAAACGCAAAGCAGCAGAGCCAGGTCTGGCAGTGGCTCAGTTTCGCCGACAACGAACTGACCCCGGTGTCCTGTGCTGTGGTGTTTCCATTAATGGGCATGACAGGATTGGACAAGAAGGTGAAAAGTCCTTTCAGATTTTTTTTTTAATTGTCTAAGATTTAGTGTTAAGTGTTTAATTTTATCTGACTATCTGTGTGGTCTCAGATTCAGCAGAACTCTAGAGCGGAAGTGATGCGTGTTCTGAAGGTTCTTGATCAGGCACTGGAACCAAGAACCTTCCTGGTTGGGGAGAGCATCACACTCGCTGACATGGCTGTTGCTATGGCTGTTCTTCTACCCTTTAAATACGTGCGTAATGGTGTCTTTACTTTATAAACTGTTCAGTGTTTGAAATTCGGTGCAGCCCTGAGATACTTAGGCTACTCTAACATCTTCAGTGCAGTGATAAACAGTCCGGTTATTGCTTTGTCTGATATCTGTTTGTATAAAGGTTTTGGAGCCATCAGACAGGAAAGTCTTGACCAATGTAACGAGATGGTTCACAACCTGCATCAATCAGCCAGAATTCCTCAAGGTTTTGGGGAGAATCAGTCTTTGTGAGAAAATGGTGCCAGTTACAGCAAAGATGACGGCAGCACAAAGTGCGACTTCTGCTGCCAGTGCTGCTGCTGCTGCTGCTGCTGCTGCTAATGGTCAGACACTGCGGTCGTAAATTCACCAGTATTTCTATTTTTAGAATTAATTTGGATCTAGATTTCTCTTTAAATGCCTTCTTGTCCTCTTAGGCCCACCAAAGACAGAAGCCCAGCTGAAGAAAGAAGCTAAGAAGAGAGAAAAGCTGGAAAAGTTTCAGCAGAAGAAGGAAATGGAGGCCAAGAAGAAGATGCAGCCAGTGACGGAGGTGTGGATATTTCATTCACAAACGTGTCACATCAAATTTTCAATCAATCTACAACGTAAATTACTTAAATATTTGACAAAGAACATCGGTTGTTCTACTGTATTTTATATTTCTAACACTTTTTTTTAAATTTTTTTTTTTAGAAAAAGGCCAAACCAGAAAAGAAAGAAATCGGAGTAATCACATATGACATCCCCACTCCCTCTGGGGAGAAAAAAGGTGAGAACAGTTTTACTTCTGTCAGAAAACAAGACAGTATTACACCTGGCATAACAATGTGTCTGTAGTAATCAGATTACATTTGTGTAGCCCTTCAATGCATGAAAGTAGAATTGCAAGCACGGTCTGATGCATTTTAGAGAAGATTGTGATCTGAGCAAGTTGGTTTTGGTCCAGGACAATAAAGGGACTAAATGCAAATGTCTTTAAAGTCAGAAAACAGCAACTCTGTAGGCAGGAATAAGCAATGACCGGTCCAAAAAAGGAAAAAGCGAGCACTCGGTGCAAGAGAGCAAATGTTATATATGGAGCATTCTGCTTTTGCTTTCACTCTCAGCAGGAAGTGTGATATCTGGCCCAATCGCTCCAAAGCTGGAATGCTGCATGATCACTGCCCCCTTGAATATTTCAGGACTAAGAAATGTACAGTACAGCTCTAAAGTTTGGACAAACCTGATCATTTAATGGGTTTTCTTTATTTTTATTACTTCCTACATTTCATATTTATACATGAATGCCAGCCCTACACTCACACAACACAACTAAAGGTTTTATGCATATTAAGAATGCAAAAAAATTCCAGAGATCATCTCTTGACAAGGCACTTTTTTATATATATATATAAAATCCTCATTAGGGTGATGAGAGAATGCAAAGAATGTGCAAAGATGTCATCTACATTGAACAAACCTTTGACTGGTATTGTGTATGAACACAACAATATCAGTTAAATAACTGACCTCAAAGTGCACATTTCTGGATTCATCGTGAGTTTTCCAGACCTTCTGCTTGGTTGGAATCAGTGCTGCAAGCCACGACTCATTGCGTAAGGTATATTTTTAGCTTTGCGCCTGTATTGAAACCATATCTTCATTGATCTTGTGCTATCAGATGTCATTAGCCCACTTCCGGACTCCTACAGCCCTCAGTATGTGGAGGCTGCCTGGTATCCGTGGTGGGAAAAGCAGGGATTCTTCAAGCCTGAGTATGGGGTGAGGCCGGCCACCACAGAAAGCCACACGTATTTTATCACACATATTTCATTTTTTTTTAGTTTCAAACACCAAAACATTCTCGCGTTCTGCCCCATGCAGAGGAAGAGTCTTGGCGAGCAGAACCCTCGCGGGACCTTCATGATGTGTATCCCTCCACCCAACGTGACCGGATCGCTTCACCTGGGTCACGCTCTCACCAACGCCATCCAGGACACGCTGACTCGATGGTAGCTGCAAGCTGGGAAAACCGCAAAAGGACAACATGTGACCCGGAAGTGACGGTTTGGAGTTGTGGGGTTTCTCCTTCAGGCACAGGATGCGCGGTGAGACCACGCTGTGGAACCCCGGCTGCGACCACGCTGGCATCGCCACCCAGGTGGTGGTGGAGAAGAAGCTGATGAGAGAGAAGGGTATGAGCCGCCATGATCTGGGCAGGGAAAAGTTCATCGAGGAAGTCTGGAAGTGGAAGAACGAGTGAGTGAAGGACGTTGTTGGGGATAGAGGAGATATAAACCCCTGAGATAACGACTGGGGCATCTCTGTGCCCTGTTAGGAAAGGAGACCGAATCTACCACCAGCTGAAGAAGCTGGGCTCGTCTTTGGACTGGGACAGGGCCTGCTTCACCATGGACCCCGTGAGTTCTCTTACCCTGGGTTGCATTTCTTTTTCATTCACTCATTTTTGAGTTTCTTTTTAAAAATAATTGGCCTGATTGACTCTGTTTTTGTTCAGAAACTGTCCTATGCAGTCCAGGAGGCCTTTATCCGTATGCACGATGAGGGGGTGATCTACAGGAGCAAGAGGCTGGTGAACTGGTCCTGCTCACTAAACTCAGCCATCTCTGACATAGAGGTAGGCGCCTGGTTAAAGAATAACCCGTGGACAATAAGCCTTTGTTGGTTTTTTATGGGTGGTTTTTTTTTTATTATCATGTAAAATTTAACATTTTTTTCCCACTAATAGCATCTGAAAGACTTGGTTTGATATTATTTCATAGTATCAAATCACATTCAATTAAAATGACTAGGCTTTTTTTTCTTTCTTTCTTTTGTTTTTTTTTATTACAAAACTTGGCTGATATCTGCGTCTAGATCATTTCTCACACACACGGAATGATATCAAGATGTGGGATATCTGCTGCGAGTGTGGAATCTGTTCTTTGACAAACGCTGGAAGAACAATAAAAAAAAAATCATAAAAGCCAACCAGGAATTTCAGGAGCAGAAGAAGAAACCTCACCCAGAGTCAGAGGTCAGAGGTTAGCAAAGATTACCACAGAAAAAAGGTTGGAAGCATCAGATGAGGTGCTCCGTGCCATATGCGGACCAGGTTCCATCTGTGGGCCACACGTTCCGAGCTTGGGATTTCTCTCCTTTCTTAGGACTTACCATCTGCACAAAACGAAGGCAATGAATCTTTGGCCGTAATCGTTAAAGCTCTTGTGAGCTGCGTATAGAGAACAGCATTAACCTCATGTAAAAGTGGAAGGAGCAGAAGGTGTAGTTTAGTCCTGGGTTGGAGCGCTCCTGCTGCCTCTCCTGCTGGAATCATGATGAAAGCTTCTGTGGGTTTGCAGGTGGACAAGAAGGAGCTGAGCGGCAGGACTCTGCTCCCAGTGCCTGGTTACAAGGAGAAAGTGGAGTTTGGAGTTCTGGTGTCTTTTGCTTACAAGGTGGACGGATCAGGTAAGCTAGCTTGATTCGCGCCTCCTCTGCCAGCCTGAAGTCTTCATTGGTCTCTCTTTGCCGTTCCCAGAGGAGGAGGTGATCGTAGCCACGACCCGTATCGAGACCATGCTGGGAGACTCGGCCGTGGCCGTGCACCCCGCCGACGCCCGCTATCAGCACCTGAAGGGGAAAACGGTGCTGCACCCCTTCTGCGACCGCAAGATGCCCATCGTCTTCGACGACTTCGTGGACATGAGCTTCGGAACAGGTCGGACAGGCTGGGGGGGGGG
>BJFM01003318.1:65237-79925 GCA_016586285.1 Arothron firmamentum | reverse complement strand
CCCCCCCCCCCCAAAAAAAAAAAAAAAACCATTTCCCATTCTTCACTCTTTATTCTCACTTAAACACAAACAGCCCACGCAGCAATAACCCACAGTTATTGCAAGTGCATGGCGTGATATTGTTCTTCTGTGTCACAGGGATGTTGGCGCTGGCGTGATCGGCGAGTTTGAGACGACGGAAGAGTGACGGCGCAACATAAACCGATTCAACTGAATACACAAAAGGCAGCAGAGGTGATGCAAGGGCGCCTGTTTACCGCTCTAGTTCCTTGTAGATACCATCCTCTCCTCTAGGCTTCAAGTCCTGGCATGAAAAAAAAAGTGGGGAATGAGGCAAAGAAAGGATGGGACACTGAGGAGAATGATAAAAGGCCGATTCAAGCTGCTGAGGCTAGATTTATGACCCACTGTGCCCTGTGTAATGAGATTGATTTTCTAATACCACTAATGTCAGGGTGGGAGCAGAAAGGGATTGAAAAGAACTGTAAGCATGACATAACTGCCTCCAGCTTCTAAACGGAACCACCGGACGCAGGGAGATACTGTATATACTGCTGAAATTGGTGTCACGCAGCTCCTGAGACACACGTGCAACATGCACCAGTGACAGCGAGGTAGAACGCAATGACTCACCATGTAGAGCGAGCCTTCGACAGGAGCCTGCTGAGGAAAGCAGAGCGGAGAAAAGAGCTTTAATGGCCTGATAAGAATTAGAGACGGCGTACAAGAGGCGGAGGTGAGCGCAGACGGAGAAATGATGGGAACTTTGTGATATTTAGTGCTTAATAACATTCGAAATTTGCCACCTGTCGGATGTCGTCAGGATTCTCATAGATGTTTTCTGCTTCACGACACTGGACAGAGAGAGACTGTTCAATACCTAAGAACAGAGAGAAAAAATGCTTATAGGCTCTCTGCCTCTTTCCACCTCACTTTTCTCTCTCTCTCTCTCTCTCTCTCTCTCTCTCTCTCTCTCTCTCTCTCTCTCTCTCTCTCTCTCTCTCAAACACACACGCACACACACACACACACAGCAGGAGACGGGGGCAGATTCATTACAATAACCCCAGAGGATGTCACGGCCCACATCATTCAGCTGACAAGGGCCAGCGATGAACAGAGCAAGGAAAACTGTCAGAAAAGAAAACGCCGGAAGACTCACCGCGATCAGAAATGTGTTTCCGTCTCCATAGCAACACACCGACAGTTCCAGCAACCAGGGGCACCAAGAGTAATAAAGCAGAAAGAGAAGGGAGCAGAGAGGGGGTGGTCACAGTGACACTTTCTACAAAAGGGGGAAGAAAAAAAAACGAGAAGAACACAGCATGAATTTTCAGAGACAATGTCGATGTTAAATCAGTCAGATCTATGAGAGGGAGGAGGAGAAGTTCCTGTGTGCCCCCCAGCCCCAAGATTCAACTTCAGGGGCTAAGCCTTCTTTGAAATGACACTTTGAATGGATCTGAACATATGGTGGGGTGGGAAAAAAAATCCTCGATATATTACATGCATTTGCATCATGTTGCTGTCAGTCACAGACAAGGAGTTCGATGAGAGAAACTACAAAAGTCCAGCCTGTCAGAGAGCACAGTCGGTGCTACAGCAGAGACACTGATCCACAACACGCTCGGGCTGGACGCTAAAGATTGCCAATTTGAAACGTGGACAACAAGAAGCGACAAATCTGTAACAAATAATCTCAGACATTCGACAAAACTTAAACAATAACAACTCCGAACACTTGAACTTTCCTATGCGTGACAGTCCCTCCCTCAGAAGCCACATTAGCATGCAACAGAAAGTCAGGAGAAGATGTCTCCTCTTGCCGCGCATCAAATTGTTGTGGTCAAACGGTGCAAACTGCAGTCAGCCCACGCCTGCCAATGCAGCATTCAAGGTTAGCAGAGGTGCGCAGAGATCAGCTATGGCCGTAGCAGCTCAACTCAACAAGTGAGGCGGCCGCTCACTTTCAGTGTTTCTGAGAAGCTCACACACATACCGTCAAACTGGTCAGATTTGTTTGCACAAAGGTAGCGGCCAGCAAACGAAACAAGGGAGCTGCTTGTTTCCACAGAGACCATTTGTAATTGTTCCCAGAGCACAAAGAACCGAGAGCTGTTCAGCATTTTTGGACTTTCAAACGGCAAAATAAGAAAGGATAAATTGACCCGAGAGCTAGCGTTTTTTTTTTTTTTAACAAATATTTGAGCGGTTTTTGAGGATTAATTCATGCAGGAATGTCCTGGTTTCTACATAAATTTAGTTTTTTAAAGGATGAGCCTCTGACCTTTAACTTAACCCAGGTGTCAGAGCTTCAGAGCCGTACGCACAGCTTTGAAACAATCGATGGACGTGCGCTGTGCCAAGTGTAATTGATTGGCGAGTGTGTGTAAAGATGCCTAATGAATATTGTAGTGACCCCAGGATTGACCTGCGCTGTTCCTCACACCACTTCTAACGCATATGTTATGCTAATTAAGTGCAACGGAGTGAAGCAAACGTGTTCTCGGAATGTCACTTTCACATCTCTATTTCCGCCTCTGCCTGTTCCCTTTTTTTCCTCACCTATTACTTCCTTTCAGCTTTTGAATCACGCCATTTCTATTGTAGTGGATGATGGCTGATGGGAAGCACACCAAAGTGTGTTCCAATGCTGTTAAAATTGTCAATTTTCACAATAGCAGCGTCCTTGACATGTGCTGCAGAACAGAAAGATTGCTTCTTTCTGACTTTTCTGAACGGCTAAAACTAGAATCCTACATTGTAGCATCTCTTCTACAAATGACGTGTTGGTCCTGGAACACAACTCTAGCAAACTCATGTACAGAATTTCAGCAAACTTGACCCTGTGACACTAAAATTATTGACATTTTTTACTCTCTAAATCCCCACACCCATTTTATACAGTCGATAGCGACTAAATAGACATCATCCCGAACTACGTTATCTTTTCCAGTCCAGCTCATCCCTTTCCTACCTCTTCATTTGTCACCCTGTTTTTTCAGTATATGTCCGTTATTCTCACGCTTCCAGTATCTGAGCATCCTGCTGCGCTCTGGGCCCCTTAGCCCAGGAGTATCGCTGCACTGGGAACACGCAGGCGGATCCACTCAACTGCCGCTCCCTCCTGCTCCCCTACAGCCGGCAACACTAAGCTTGAATAATTTAGTTTTAGAAATTTCCTGAGGTTCTGTCTTTGTACTGAGGCACATCGGCCAGAATAAAAGACAGAAAGACAATAACCCTGCTTCTTTTTATTCAAATTCCACTCTTGGAATTTTAGTGTCTTTTTTTAAATGAAACATTGGTTTGATTTATTAATGCTCCCACGAAAGGCTGGACCCGTGGCCTCCTTGACCACACAAACGGATCATAACATATGGTATCTGTCAGGAGCACTGCTCCTCTGTAAAACTGGGAGCTTTCTGGCAGATGAATTGAGGTTGTCTTGAATGCACCGCAGAACGGTTCGCAGAGCACGTATCAGAATGGCAGGCGTTCACGGGTCATTATCTCGGCTGAGTTGAAAGGAAGTTTGCCTGGTTTCCCTTATTATGACAAACCGTCGGGAGGACGACGTAAGAACACAGACCGCTCCTAGTGAAGGCATCCTTTTACCTTTGCTGGGAAGAGCCACGGTCTCCGTGGCCCACACTGTCTGCCCGTTGCTCAGTCGAAGGGTGCAGGTGTAGTTTCCGGCTGTTTCGGAGGTAATGGGTCTGGGCAGAACTGCGACGATGCTGCCGGGCCTGTTGCTTACAAGGTGTAGTTGACGACTCTTCTCCTGGTAGGTCCATTTGACACTCTGGATCTGAGACCACTCCGAGTACAGGCACAACAGCTCCAGCTTTGAGGAGGACTGCCTGCTTTTGACTGTGGATGGGACAGGAACAGTGACAAAGGGAGGGTAGGATGAAAGACAAGACAAACAACAATAGATTAAAAGAAAGGGCAAGTGCAAAGAGAAAAGCGCGAGACAGAATGAAAAAGTGAGCTAAGGGGAAGGGTGTAAATAGGGAAAAGGGCAAGGACGGACCCGGTCTAAAGAGAAAGCAGTCTGAAAAGCTAAGAAGAAAGAAAAAAAGAGAGGGGTCAAAATTCTATATATTAATGAGAGTGATTTGCTGCTGCTGCATCGTTTACTGTGACTGATGCTTCATATTTCATCAAACTAAAATGAAAATCCATCTGGGAGTAATCAGGGTCTACAGACACCCCCCCTCCTTCCCCCCACACGGGCACATAAAAAACACACATTTCAACCTTGATTAGTGTGATCAGCACAGGACACCTACAGCTTTCGTGGGAGGGCAGCAGGTATAATCATACATAATGATACTTATAATGAGGTGGGGTAAAAATACTGTATGCATCACATGATTTGTGAGTGTGTGTGTGTGTGTGTGTGTGTGTGTGTGTGTGTGTGTGTGTGTGTGTGTGTGTGTGTGTGTGTGTGTGTGTGTGTGTGTGTGTGTGAAGCAGTATGACAGTCGCAGTGACAGTGATAGATTGGCTGGTCATGTCTGGGCAGCTGTGATGGATGCCGTGGGGACTGTGATTAGTAAAGCCTTCCAAGGCCGCCATGACAGCTCCCCTTAAGTGTGTTTGTGTGTATGTTGGCATTGTGTGTGTGTGTGTGTGTGTGTGTGTGTGTGTGTGTGTGTGTGTGTGTGTGGAGAGTTTTCTGCTTGTCTCTGCAAAGGGTGGCACCAGCCAGAGGCTTACTAATAAAAAATCATCAGGTGTGTTGTGGTATTCCTATGAACACAGGAAGCGGTCCTTTCATGTGCAGTATAACTATTTTAATGTCATAATCTGACATAGCAGCTGTGGGAAGTTCTTGGTGCGTATTCCACCGAGACATGCGGTTTATTTCGACTACAAGAAAGGGTTTATGCCACTTATTGCCGCCATTAACCTTCTAGCCTAATGAGAAATGGTGTTGTATATTTAAACTTTGTTAGACTACAGGAGAGCAGTTTGTGCTTTATCTCCCTTTAAAAGGGTTGGCTGATTTGTGTTGGATTGTCGGCTGTCCGACATTTGGAATCACACATCGCACCTGTTTCCTGTCCCAATTATCTACCAATGCAGATGTGAAAATAAAATCAACATTTATTTGCTTTTCTCCCCCTCTTTCAAACCAAAGAGTTTTTTTTATTTTTATTTTTTACACTTTTTATGTGAACATTTGAGTGAAACACTGTTAATGCCTTAAGAACTGTCTGCCATTTTAAGTATATTTGAGCAATATCACACCTTGTTGCCAGACATGACATTTACGCACTTTTGATTTGCACCACGGCGGCGCGGCAAATTGTGTAAGCGCATTCTTGCCAGGGCGTAACTGCACCCATAGCTGAGCTAACTGCCCCCTGGCATTAGCAAACGCTATTTTGCTAAATGTCAGTAAATGGATATGCCTGGTCTCAGATGCTTCACTGACTTGACTTGATGAATAAAATATAAACACATTAAAAGTAGGACCTTTTGGATGTAGTTTTGGAGGATTGTAGAATCCACATACCACATACCAGGTGGTTTTTGGTGGTTTGCACCTGCAGTTTTCATACTTCCAACCATAAATTGCACGCAAACTAAGTTGTGCCATCTGAGCTCTGAGCTGAAGCGCCACATCAATGTACAAAATATGCAATCGCTTGAATCCCCAGCCCACCTTCCTAATTATACACTTCTGTTTGACATTCTCACACAAGTCTGTACCTTGGAACACGCTGAGAAGCGTCCTTTGACTGTAGAAATGATCATTGAGGAACACGTCACAGCTGTAGACACCGCCGTTGCTCAGCTCGGGAGTGAGGAGGAAGGAGAAGCTCCCGGCCTCAGCGTTGTAGGGTGGGCCTGCAAGCTGGAGTCTCTTGCTTTGAGTGTTGACCAGTGTGATGCCCCTCCACCTGTCATAGTGGTACAGCAACGACATATTTCTGGGCCTCCTGGGGCCATGAGGTCGCCAGTACAGGAAAACATAATCCCCCTGGACCCTAGGACAGAGTAAGGTGAAGGGCGTCTGAGCCCGAGTGGCAGTGGTAATTACAGTACCTGCAGACGACAAGGAAACATAAGAGACTCTAGAGTGTATAAATAGACGAGGGAGACATGAGAGAAAGGAGGGAAGCGGAGGAAACAGCGAAAGAGTACAAGCAGACAAATCAACAGGGAATTCAGGCTGAAAAGAGAGAAAACAGAATAGTAGCATAGTACACACTGAAATGGGAAATTCCGACAACAATGGGGATTACGTTCTGATGTGCTGAGTTACTTCCTCGGTTGGTCTCGCGTTCTGCTCTGCCTGATTAGCAAGCTGCTGACACAGGACTTTCAGACTGCTTTATGATACAAAGTCACTCACCGCTTGTTCCATTGGTGAATGAGGCCACACTCTTAACTGTGGAGCAAAGAAAGCAAGATATGGGATGGGTGGTTGGAAGCGGGGGAGGGGGGGGATGAATAATACATAAATGTAGCAACTATATTATTCACAGTAGTGTGATTTTCATCACAGATCTACGGTAGACTTTTGAAAATGTTCTCTTGAAGTAAATACTTTGAAGAATCGTGGCTACAGGATGCTTGAATAAATAATGCCGCTGCTGTTGGTGTTTCTGAAGCAGACGTACGCATACATTCCTCCCTGATTGCTCACCGTCGACAGCCACGTCCACGTTGAAGGGGAACAGCTTGTTGCGACTATTCCCCCACGGGCGAACCATACAGATATAAGCTCCGCCATCGCTCTTCTCGACCCGTGGCACTTTGGCCACCACGCCGGTGTTGGGCTTTGCCTCGCTCTTCATAGAAATACCACCGACTTGGGCCCAGATGATCTTGGCCGCAGCAGAATCGGGTTTAACACTGGCGACCAGCTGCAAGGTGCTGAGCAGAGGTATGGGTGGAGCTGGGACAATGGTGACTAAAGCCAGGACAGCAAAATTTCAACATTATTCAGATTTTAACATGTATATTAAAGCACAGAATATGTGGCTCTAGTTTATTAGATACATCAGCAAATATCACCATTGCATTTTTTTTTAATGTAGCATTTGTTTGTCTAGCAATTTGAATTATTAAACAACTGCAAAGAAGTAAAGTTGTTTTTCAGCATGACGTTTTTTAAAATTTTATATATATATATATATAACAAAAGTGCATTAAGTCTTTCTATTCTAGCGTTGCATAGACACAAGAACAGCAAGAAGACACTTAAGTACACTTAAAGAGTAAATGCTTTTTTAAATTAATTAATTTATTTTTTACCTGAAAGGACAGCTAAAAGGATAACTGTCTCCTTTAGTATCCTCTCTTGTTGCTCTACCATGCATGAGTAAAGGCCACAATCCTCCTCTTTGGGATTAAAGAAGAGGGAGAAATCGCCCGTGTCTTGAGAGTTAGGGTCGATCAGTCGCATGGACGCCTTGAAGGCGCTGCCTGACAACTCCTTTGTTTTGCTGGCTGAGAGAACTAGTTTCCAACCATCCGTACCAATTGTCTTCACCTTCCAGTTAATGGTTACGCCACTCCTCGCTGTCGTCTCCGTGCAGATCAAGGTGGTTGGGATGCCTTCTCTAGTCACCACAACATCATCCCAGTCAGTCGGGATGTCTACAAAGAAAACAAAGTTAGGTACTTCAACTGGAGCAGTTTTTCAGGTGGCAGAATCCACCGCTCACATTCAAAAAATGACTAAAATAATTTTTTTTGAAGCTAATATGAGATTCCAGCAGCTGCAGTCACTTAAATATGATGGATAACTTTGAAAATTATAGTCTTTTTTGTCTGATATATATATATATATATTGTTGGGGGGGCTGAAATGCAGCAGATGGATTGTAATAGAAACTCATTTGTAAGTTTTTATTATCTAACAGAGACTGAAATCTCACATTAACGAGTGCAGCTTTACATAAAATATCAAAGGAATCGTGCCTGTAGCCCGCACAGTTAAAATATGAAATATACTTCAAGCAATGCACTTAATGGTAATTCCATGTTTCTCTAATAACACTTTTATCAATGCTGTGAAAGTGAATTTGACATTCAAAAAGGTCCCTGAACCTCCCAACAGAACACCTGCAGAGAAAGTTAATTTATGTTTGCATTTGGAGTCAACTTCAGAACTCATATATGTAGTCTGCAAAACTCATATACCGTATGTAGACCCAGTTAACGCCTCATTTCTAGTGCAGGGAAAATGTGTTATCGTACCTCTGATGTTGGCTTGAAGAGAATATACTGCAAAAGAAAAGATGAGAGTAAAGGTGAAAAAAACAGCCTCCATCACACAATAAAGAGAAAGAAGAGGAAAAATCACTCTCGCTGCACCAGCTGCTGTTTCAGCACTGGTGACCTTTTTCTGCATGCTCCTCAAAACACCAAGTGTTGATCACATTCCTCCATTATCGCCAACATTCCTGACTGACATGTTAACAAGTTTGCTGTGCATCTCGCAGCCCAACAGGATGTGGCATCCTCTCCTGCTAATCAACAGGAAAAGACCGTCATTATTACTGCCATGACATGCAAATGTTTGAGACCGATAAGGTGGTTGTCTCATTACACCACGCAGGTCTTAATATATGCCAACAACACTTGGATATGGATTAGTAGATCTTCTGGGCAATTAGTTAGCTACTGGCCACTTAATTTGACAGGAGGGAAGAATGTGTATCTTGCTGTGCGTGAGGAAAAATAGAAAAGAACTAATAAAATAAAAGGAGGTTATTGAGAGGGGTGGAAAAAGTGATTAATAAAGACTTTGGGTGAGTGTGGGTGAACAGCAACCCCTGGGCTTCGTGTCTTTACATCCCATAAATGTCTTTAATTAAGCTAAAGGTACTATCAACTCCTTTGAGCGCTATTACAGATTTTTCCATAATTACCACTGGGTGGGTGGGGGCGATGCAGAGAGACAGAAAAAGAGAGGGAAAGGAAGAGAAAGCAGATATGTATTGTGGGTGTGTAATGACAGGGATGGAGGATGAAAAAAACCAGGAAGGCAGAAAGAGGGAGGAGTGTGGAGGTGCTCGGTTAGTCCCCAAGGGAGGAAAAGTGTGAGAGAATGTTGTAAGAGAGAAGAGACAGTGAGTTCAAAGAAGCCTGTAGTTGCTGGCACAGAGTGTGCTGATCCTGTGGCCCCCTCCTATAGGGGTAAATAATCACCATAAGCCTTGGCTCTGCCTAATGAATCCACCGCCAATGAGCTAATATCTGTTAACTTCATTATCACTGCCACGGACCCGGGAGAGAACACAAGGATGGAGTCTGGAGGATGAACAGCAGCAGAGAGTGAAGGACATGTGGACAAAAGGAAATCAAATGGCAAGTGAGGGGGGGGGGGGGGGCAGGAGACGGAGAAATGAACAAAAAGACCAGGAAAGTGTTGAACAAATGAAGGAGAAGTGCACAGGGTATGAGACTGCTGGAGGAAAAAGAGGCAAAGGGACTGTGCAAATAAAATGGGTGGCAGCTAGGTCGGAAGGTGTGAAGGACAATTTAGTGTGGTGATGAAAAATGGATGAGCCAAGGAATAAAATCTTCAATTTGGTGGCCACTTTCTTTAAGTCTTTTTTATTCCTCCTGTGAATGCAGGTCATATACAAGCTGTCTTTTCCTTCCAACATGTTTTCTTGAACATATACTTTTGTGTCTGCTATTCTACCCACAGAAATACGTAGAATGTCAATACCAGCATTTAGTCATATGGATATTTAAAGACATAAGAATACCTGATAATTGATTGTCAAATTAATCTAAATCTGTTCTGATAATTGGTCTTTCAAAGTGAGTTGATTTAACTGATATTAAAGATTAGGAAGCTCGATCTGGGCACATCACCGCAAGCTATTTAGATCATATCAGAGACCAAATAAGACATGTGAGAATGGACATTTCAAAAACAGAAGAAAAAATGAAAAAAGAAGCAAATTTTCAGTCGTTCATCCATTGCTTAATGGAGGACATACGTTTCACTGAAATGGGTTTCAAACATGCTTTGTTTTCTTTGATTTGTCTATATTTCTGACAAAACAAGTCTCTCAATGACAAAACAAACCAACAGTGCCCTGCTGTGCAAACATGGCAGCTTCTTTCAGTCCGGATTTAGCCTTTGAAGACATAATCTCTCTAAATGCAAAGCACATTTCTTCTTTTAATCGGTTGTGTTCGAGCTCTAATCGATATGACATCAACATCTTCAAAACTGCAGCCATCTTTTAAGATAACTTGCAGATGTAACACCAAAGGAAGGGAGCCGTACGATTTAAACCGTGAGACTTATGAAGATGTAATTACACTGGCTGTAAAACACTTGGGTATGGGGATTAGACCTAATGCCTTTGCTATGCTAGCGTGTGCACAGTGCTTCGGAGGAAAACAGGAGGGGAGAAATGAATTGGAACATATTCGTTGGAAGGAAAAAGAGAGAGAAGAATCTCATCAGCAGAGTCTGCTGGAGTCTGCAAACAGATACACAAGGAGCTGTTTCCTCTTGATTTGATTTTGCTGACTGCCGCTAGATTTGTGTTTTGCAGTTGGTTAATGAATGTTTATTGATTTTGGCATCTGCTGTGCTGGAGTGGCTCTAAACGCTCCAGCCTGTGAGCAGAAATGGACAGCAGAGGGCGATCGAAGCATCTGCTTCCACGTATCTCGCCATTACTGGAACTGTCTAACTCGGTTATGTTATGTTCTAACTATTCCTAAACGTTAATTATCACGTTTGGATGCTTTTGCATACGTTTCTTTGAATAATGCGCGCCTAGGGTGTCTGTAGTAAATGAATAAGTAATGTTTTGGCGTAATATTGACTTTTCGGCTTGTAATTTCCTGTATGCTCCCGTGTATACCTTAGGATTTTAGACCATTTGAAATCTCAAACAATGTTAATTTTGTATAGGGTGGGATGCGTGTGCTAGTTCTATCTAGTAAAGAATACTTTAGGCGATACCAACAAGTTGGTTCCGGAGTTGCCCGCCTGCCTCCGTTGGTCCTAATTAAGCGATTTTTTTTTTTTTTTTTTTTTTTTTTTTTGTAATGTACGCGTGACGCCTCTCAGCTTGATGACATCATCGTCAGTCACACAGCCGGGCAACCGCGCGCTGGAACCAGTATTAGTGTAGCGCGAGAGCACAGTGTGTGTAGAACACCGGTCGGGGAGATATTCACCTGTGCGTTTCCAGCGGAACCACTTCACAAGGATCTTTTTAAAAAACCATTTAAACTGACTCCATCGTTAAAGCTCAGCGAGGGACACCAAGGAGAACATCTGTTCGAACTCCAACCGGGTCCGGTCGCCGTACAAGTTTTTTCTCCTCTGTTTTTAAACCGTGAATGAGTGATATCTGACACGGGAACTGAGTCGCACCTGAAGGTGCTCGTTTTTTATTCCAATTTCACGGCTATTTTGCAGAACTCGTTGACGGTTTTCAGCAAACAGGACAAACAACAATGAGACGTGACGCCCGAAATTGTTATGAATATTCAAAAATGCTCCTCTGGTTGGTTTCGTCGATACTTATTCAACAAGGTAAGAACCAGCAGAAACTTGATATACATCACTCGTTGTTAGCAGCGCTGTCCTTAATTTTGCCTCTTTAGTTATTAATAAGTCAGGCATTTTGAACCCGTTTTACGTGGCAGGAGTGGCAGCAGAGGCAAATCCAGCAGGTGATTTCTATCGGTTGCCGAGTTTTCTATTTTCAAAACATCCATAATTAATCATCGCTAATTCAAACCACTCTTGTGGGCTCAAGCACAATGTTTTGATTTAGTTGTTATTTCCGACCATGAATCTTTATTACCAGTTTCGGTCAATGACTCAACATTGACACTTAGCTTTCTAAGGTGTGGCTGTGAATGAAGGTGATCTCTCTCTCTCTCTCTCTCTCTCTCTCCCTCCCTCCCTCTCTCTCCCTCCCTCTTTCTCTCTCTCTCTCTCTGTCCCTCGCACCTGGCGGTCTCTGCAGCTCCGAGCTTCGTTTTAAACGGTCACACGTCCATTTTATCGCATGTCTTCGACCCCCCCTCATCTGGACCCCCGCTGTTTTTCCTCCCCACTGTCCTGCACATCATTTTCTATTAAATACACTTCACTTCCCACGTACACCGACTAACTGGAAGGGTGGTACAACAACTGAAACTTGATTGCTGACGGAATTGTTTAACCCACATTTGCTCTTCTTTGCTGCTAGTTACATTTAACAGCACCGTTCCCAAGTAGGCCTGTTTTTGTAAGTTTAATTTATCTCTCCCTGCCCGACTACCCTTTTATACCTTTTAAATATTCGTGTTTTTGGATGCTGCCTAGGTAGCCTAGCAGTAGCCCAACCAGTGGGGAGGACGCATTCCTGAAATACACTTAATCATTAACATATGAATAGGTGCACCATGAAACCAGTACAACATTTCCCCACTGCCTCGATGGGTCAGTTATTTGTTTATTGCTGTAATTGGGGCAAGAATGTAGGACTGGTCCTGTCACCGTCCACATTGTGTAGCAGACCTCCATGGAGCTGTTGCGCACTTGTTTTTAATCACAACTCTGGTGAGTGCTCTCGCCCTTCTGACTTATTCTCTTTTCCAGAACATGTAGTGCTCTTATGGCAGGGAGGAAAGTGAAGGGTGGACAAAAGGCTCTGCATATTTATGAGCAGGAAAATAAACAAGTATTACGGAAATCACATTGCATTTTTAATATTTAAATACATCAGTTCCCTCCAAAAAAGGAAAAAGAAAGTAAACTCTTGACCTCCTTTACTTGTGTGTAGCTGTTCACTTTTCTACTATTTCTCTGTGACAGCAGCCACTTCACATTCATGCTGGGCTTGATGAATGTTTGTGGTGCTTGTCAGGGTAGCAAAGTTCAACATTGTTTGAATAAAGTGACTTAACAGAAGATTACAGGTGGATTTCTACTTGATATGTGCATACAGGAGTATATCTAATATTTAATTTCAGATAATAGCACCAGCAAGTCAAGTTTGAGATGGACCATGGATGTGGGTCAGAAAAACCTGGCCAATTACCATGGAGATGTTTTTATTGGACAAGGGACTGCTTATGTGCGGGGGTGTTCTGGTTTGGGGGATATGTGTCTGTGGCAGCATTGTCTTTCTGGCTGAGTAAGCTGTGTGCATGCAGGGGGTGGCTGGCTGGCCGCCTGAGAAACGGGTGGGCATGCAGGTCATGGCGGGGGGAGGAGGAGGAGGAGGCTGCTTCTTTCACCACTTACGAGGATGTAGTGTTGGTCTTCTTATGCATGTTTCAGCAAGGACAAATCAGGTGCAACGCTGCACTATGAGACTGAATTTTTCACTTTTGAGCAAATGGGTGGCTTTTTTGAAAACAAAGTAGGCAACAACTGATTAGGATAAGCAGTGCCCCCCCCCCACCCTCCACTCGAAACCTTGAATCCTCTCCCGCCATCCATCAGTCCCTCCCCCACTCCTATGTGCTATTGGGTACATACAGGGTCCTTGTTCTTTCTGCTTTCTTTCTAAACTATTTTTAATTCTTTCCTCATCCAGTGCTTTTGTTTTACGAGGCAGTTTCTTGTTTATTTAAGCAGTTTCCTTTCGTCATGGTAGACATGTTGTTTATGACAACAACATGCAGACGCGACAGGAAAATAATCCACTTTTGACCTCACCGGGCTCGCCATGGGCGTAGGCTTTCCTGTCTGCCTCAACTACTTCATCTACCTGAAAGTAGTGCAGTTTTAATCTTGAAAATTAATCTTTTCTTCTTGAGTTTTTGACATAATAAGTGCAAGACCCTGACCACAAAAGCATTTCTAAATGAACATAATGGCTATTTATGTGTTATATGCCTATAATTATACAGTATATGAATGAGCAGTGTTTTTTGTCATTTGACTTTGGCTTGCGCAATAGTTCAAAACGATTGGATTGGTTAAACATTCTCTCTCCACATGGACAGATTCTGTGTGAACAACATACTCCTGCCAAGTCACCCACCATTCATCATTGCAACAGAGAGCATTACACTCTGTCTGCTTAGACAAATGTACTTGATGGATCATGGCTGTGTTTTCCTCCCCTCTCCCCAATAAAAGAAGGGAAATGTAAGTTCTTAATATCTCATTATTTCCAGTGGAGGGAATGACTTGCCATGGTTTGGTTTTTCTGTTAATGGTTGTCGCAGTTAGATTCCATCATTATGTAAATTAGTCTTCCATGCACCTTCTCATGGGCCCTGGAAATGTCATTAGGATTTGAAAAAGGTCACTTGTGTGTTTAAAAAAAATGTTGTACTGGTCTTGGGAAGGACTACACACACTTGCCTACTAAGAGAAGTACTATTGAAATGACAAATCAATGACCTGTTGAAAATGTGAAAATGTACTCATACGTTTGATTTAATAAGTATTATGGTTTAGCTATCACGGTGTTTGAGAATTGGCTATTAATACAAATCAAGTAATTTACTATGAGGGAAATCATTTTGTACTCATGAAGAGTAATTACACAGAATGTTTTCATACGGCCGTGGTTTACAAATATTTTTAAAGTATATTTTAGTGTAATTGATGCTTTGCAGACTTGTCATCACCAGTGACCAGAAAATCAGGTTTATTGTTGACTTGGCAAATATTATTAGTCCTAGGTTGGATAGCTCTAAAGAGAGAGAGAGAGAGAGAGAGAGAGAGAGAGA
>BJFM01003318.1:32802-54679 GCA_016586285.1 Arothron firmamentum | reverse complement strand
CCCGCCATACTCCCAGATGATAAGATTACAACAAGGCCATATTAGTGGTGCCCAGCTTCATACTTTACAATCATCGCGTTTTGTCTTTGTGGCCACTGCAAAGTCGTGCGGCTGGCATTCCGTGGAGGGGGAACATTCATGAGGGAGAATCATCACTCGTTCCTGGTTTCCCTTTGAGGAGTGCACTAATTAGTCTGTCTGTGATTAGTCGGATTGTGTTTGATGTGCTTCACTCCTTCGAAAAAAAAAGCTGTCTATGCTGCAATATAGCTGCAGGGTGCACGAAACACACCACACACGTGCACACTTGTTCACGCAATCAGGACGTGTTCTCATTGCCTATTGAAGACACCTTATTTGGCATCTAAGTTCTATCATAAGTGAAGGAACTTTTACGGTGGCAAGGGCTGTTGTAGCCTTTTTCCACTGTAGGAAACTCCCCTCGTTGGACCATTTACAGGAACTTTAATGGGGCTTTAACGAGTCCCTCCTTTACTTGGATCAACCCTGAAAAACACCTGGGTAGGGCTTGGGCTTCACCCGGCACTAGCTCAGGATGTGACACCTTCCATGCTTACCTCCTTCCTCATTGTTTTCTTTGATGATCACGCTTCGATCGAAGCGGGTGATGTCGCCGCGGGGTCCTATATGACCATCCAACAGACCAAGTGAGAAGAAAGCTGTGAAGTTCCTGCCTGTTGTATTTACCAGATTCTGCTGCAGTGGAAATGTGCCTATACAGTAGTTAGCATCCATGCCTACAAACATGAGGAACTGCAGTAATCCATGAACTAGAAACATGTAACAGAGCTGTTAATGTTTTACCTACCTAAGCAAAGAACCATGTTTGCCTTCAGTTACAGCCTTAACTTGGTGGGTGGTTGGCTCTCTGAGAAGTGGATTTACTTAACCCCATGTGATTATAGCTTAAGATGGGCAAATTATGAATCTAATGTAATTAAATTTCTACAAATCCCCTTTGCATTAGGCCTCAATGGAAAAGCACAGTTGGGGATACCCATGCTGCATTAAATATGACATAAATAGGAGTATTTCTTTAATCCATTGATAGAATATCGTTTAATTACTCAGAAGATGCGATATTAAAGGGCCTGTTTGTCCTTGAAGCTGCAGAGCAGAGCATGGCAGGACAGGCTATCTGTCCATATTCTCATCTACTTATTCTTTGCCTGACATGCTTTATTTATCACAAGAAAATAGACAAAGGCTGTTTCAACACAAAGTAACAAGGACAGCTCCCAGTCTGTTTTAATGCCCGTGTTTCTGTTTTCATGGAAGCAATATCAATCCAATGTGTCAGATCAACTGTGTCATCATCATGTCTCGCAAAAGTAAAAAATGTAAAAAATATTTATAATTTGTGTGTTTGTTTGTTGTTGCAAATATATAATCATACCTTGATGAATTGTATTTTTAATCTACATACGCTTTGTTAATTCTTAACTATTAAGAATCATTATTTCAGATTTATTACTTTGATAACTAGAAGTGATGTGGTTTCATATTGCTTTTACGTTGCATTATAAATTTACAATCATGCCCTTTATTCCATCAAAATGATGATAAATGCAGAGCATGTAAGAAGGCAGTTGAGTGGTGATTCGGTTTGCAGACATGGCACCAGTGACTATTGACAGTTTGAGTCTTGTTGTTTATTGTGAGTTTACTTACAATATGCGCTAATACTGGCTTCTGTAACATAAAGCAGACTGCATTTTAATAAAATAATGTGCAGTACAAATTGGATTGGTCTCTCCCCCCCCCCTCACTGTAAATGAGGTGCATGTTGACCATTTGGCTTGTCGATACTGAGAATGAGTGGTGGTTCTCACACCAGGAAGAGCGTCTTGGAAAGGAAGTGCCCCCACCCACAGACAAGGAGAACTAAGGGCGACTGTTGACAATGAAAATCCAGGAAACACAGCTGTGTTTGGGCCCCAGAGGTGAGGTTGTCATGGAATTCCTCCCACTTAAACAGCTGTCTGCTTTTAATTCGGGTTAGAGATCCCACCGAGCCAGGAAAATCCTTTTCAGCACTTGGTACATTCTCACTTTCAGTGTTGTTAGTGAGGAGAATGTTGGACATTTCTCCTGTGAACAACTAACGAACCAATGGAAGAATGCGAGCACTCGCTGTGCATTCAATGAATGATGGATGAAGAGTTAGACAACACACATGCCTTGCACACGCTGCCTCAAACCTAGAAGCATCTGGCTGCTGTGCATTCTGCCTGAGCCGTTAACCCTTGACTATGTTGCAACATGACGTACCGGAATGCAAATGCACAATTCCTGAGACATTAACCCAAAACCCATCTAAAGGCTGCTCTCAAGTCTTCAGATTCACTCTGTGTGCTTGTACACTTTCACTGCTGTCACCCGACAGTAGAAGCCAAGATTCCGCACAAGGATAAAATACCAGGTTGTGTATAGCTCCCATAAGGAATGATGGCACAAGCCTAAAATGAAGAAGTCAGACAGAAAAAGGACTAGCAGGGTAGAGAAAAAGTAGGGAGGAAGTGATCGAGCCAGAGGGATGAAAAGGATTCATACCAAAATGAAAAGACAAGATAGGGCCATGGTGCAGTGGGGGGAAAAGTGAGTGACGCTGAAAGAAAGCGAGAGCGGTGGAGGTAGATGGATGTGCAAGGCCCCAAACAGACAAAGCAGAGCTGGATGCCGCAGGGGAGCTGGGTGTCCGTCAGCCATCCAACCAGTAAGTTATTCAGTCAGTTATTCTGTGGGTTGTAGTGATGGAAGTAGCAAGGCAGTCTTGAAGCAGTCGTTCTTTTCCAGCTCAGGAGAGCTGTGCCCTTCCTCTTCAAAAGACTTTTCCGGCCAGAAATGGGAACACGGCCAAATGAAAACATGCCGCATCATAAAATCATGCTTGTATCTTATGACCTTTTCCATTTCGCTAGTTAACCTTTATGGGTCTGTAAATCTACACTGTTGCTGTATTGCTTAATGTGGCTAAGTCCTTTTTTATCAGGGGCTCATTTTCACTGACCCTTCCTTTTCTTGTTCGCTCTTCTCCTCCACCTTCTCCTGGGTCAGGTACAGTGTAGATGCCGGTGTTTATCAATAATGAAGAGATAAGAGTTGGAGGAGAGCACACTGCTTTCCTTCTTACCCAAGGATGAATTATTCACCCAGTAGAGAGTGTGTTTCTGCAACCTGTGTGTATGTCTGCACCTCTAAAGAAGTTCTGCTTTACCTAGCAGTAGTCTGTGAGAAATGTGCTTTGTTTAACTGAAATCACATTTTGTCTAATATGCAAATCAGCTTCGTGCCCTGTGCATGGGTTTTTCCCCCTTACTCGTAAATGTCCTGCATTTATCCAGTTTCCACCAAAGTTCATGCATACTGCATGGGCTTAGTCAGATGACAAGACCAAAGCCATGGTCCAGATTGGAATAAGGATTCCTCACATTAAGCAAATACATAGTTTTAAGGAAAGAAAGCAGTTTTAAAGTTTTAGTTTGAGGTACGATCTCATTCCATTAAGGTGATACAGTTAATTGCATTGGCAAATGCTTATTTTTGCAAGTAACATTTATGCAAGTCCTCCGGCATGTTTGTTTTTAGCAGACAAGTAAATAAGCAGCAGTGTACAGATATGTGCACGCACAATCACAAGGCACACACACCTCCCAGTGCAGATTTCACCTCCAGCTGTTCATTTCTCCTTGGCACTTTGAAGCCTGTTCATGTCTCCCTCTGTCCCTCCCTCTAAACCCCTTTCTTCTTTGCTCCCCTTCTGCTACATTTCATGCATCTATACTTACCTTCAACATCGCTGCCTCTAATATAACTCTATGTGATAGCACTCTTTTTCCACAGTATGTTATCACATATTTCATCATGTCACTGTGAACAAAGTGAAATATAGCACTCCCTTCTTTTGGCACCTTTTTCTCTGCTCCTGTTGCATCACAGAAGGTGTTTTTTTCCCTCCTGTCTTCTGCGTGCAACTTTGCTGTAACACAAAACCCAGTTACATGTTAATTAACCATTTATGGTGATTTTTCAGGTCCACATCTTGTGATAACCTTGACGTCTTTGATTTCTGCATGTTAAGAAAAATCAATGTGCTTTTGACCTACTGGTGGATGAATTATTATTGTAAGATATTACAGCCAAGGGTTGGCAATTAGGTTTTTATAAATGTATCTTTCTCGTGTCTATTGATTAGTGGGTCCAGCGGAAAGGTCAATCAAAAGACGAGACACATCTCAAGTCTTCATTTCCTAGTTTTATTCTTGGCTTTTCAAGCTGCCTGTCCTGTCAAGCTTAGCTGCATTCCTGCTCTGCTCCCTGCATACCAAAGCATCCTCATCTAAATGTGGGTACAAATGCACAGTGGATGCGAGTACAGTCCGGGTTTGTGCTGTGTGTGTGCATGCATCTGTGAAGGTCAGATAATCCAGAGCTGCAAGTATCAGGTAGCACCAGTAGACTGTAGGCTGCAGCTTGTTCTGCTTCGGATTTCTATAGATGAGCATTACAGATATAAAATGCATACTGAAGAGAGCAAATCCTATGGAAGTAGATATCTGCATCAGCTGTCCACTTTAACATAGCAAAGCACTTTATCTCATTATCTATACATGACCAGACTTCCTAAATGGTGAGCACTCACATTTTAGTTTTCTTAAAACTCTGAATATTAAATTGTCTGAATTGTTAAGGAGGAAACATTAAGGAGAGAGGCCATCAGCTCTCTATGTGGGATAGTGGCTATGAAACATTCTCACATTCACGTTAACTGTTTAAGGTGAAGAGTACAAAATGGACTGCGATCTCCACTCTGGAGACTAAAATTATGGAGAAAAACATGAAATAACTGAAAAATGACAGTTTAACTGTTCAGTATTGATCTCACTTTCTATCTTAGGATATAGAACCAAAGCAAAATGCATTATAAACCTTATGTTTCCTTAAGATTTCAAGATTTTACAGCTGAATAACCTTTCTTACAAAAACAAAACACCAAAACTGTTTATAATCTGTTTTGTGTAAATGTGCAGAACAATAGCAACAAACAGAATACATCAAAGGAAGAAAGTTGCACCAACCTGTGGGAGTGAGACCCATATTTAAATGAAGTCAGTTGTAACCAAATACACTGATTTTCACTATCTGTCATTTTTATCACACACGCAGTGTGCTTGGAAGTGATGTTCAAGAACACACACACACACACACACACACACACACACACACACACACACACACACACACACACACACACACACACACACACACACACACACACACACACACTCACTCTCTCTCTCTCTCACACACACACATTGTGATGAAGTGACAGGAGTCGGGCAGCTCTGAAGGCCATTGAACCTTTTGGATGATGGCCTGCACTTGCCTCTTCCTTTCTGTTGGTCATTTCTTCGGGGATCAGGCAAAGAACGTGAATGACACCAGGCACCACAGTCATCTGGCCTGGCAGCTAGGCAGGCAGCTACAGGCTGATGAGTGTCTGTTGCTTTTATCAGCCATGGATGGCTAAAATAAACTTATAAAAATAAGGATTTTCTGGGGTTTTTTTCCCTTCTCTCTGGCTTTCATTTTATTTTAGTTGTTTTTCTATATTCAGATCACATCATTTCTCACCAGATCCTCCCATCTCTGCAGGACACCACCTGCCTTTTACTCATCTTCCTCTGCTTCCTCTTTTTCTATCACCTGTATCACCCTTTTATTTAATGTCTCCCATCACATCTGGTTCATTTTTGTGTGCCTCCTCTCTCTCTTTTTATTTCTTGTCTCCCTCTTTTGTCCCTCAGTGGTCTCCTATTAACCTTGTATATTGCTCACATCATTCTCACATTTGACATCCTTCTCCTCTGTTTTCCTCACCTCCTCTCTTCACTTCCTCTTTCATTCCCTATTCCTGGCACATCTTTCTCTTAACACATTTTCATCCCCACTTTCCTTTATGACATCCCACTCCTCTCATCCTCCATCACTTTTGCATTCCGTTGCTGTCTCTCTTCTCCTTCTTTCATCCTTCTGGCACATTTCACCTCTTTCCTTCCTTCCTGAAACATTTTCAGTTGGTAGGAAATATGGGAATGTAACCATAAGCAGGCAGGCGTCAGAGATCTCTATATTAATATGGCAGCGCTGTTGGCCATCAGCATGTTATGTGCACATGCACATCATAGTATTGCGATCTGGAGGAAGATCATGTGTCCATTAATTTCTTGTTTTCTTGGACCGTTTTTACATCAGCAGCAGCTATTGTCAAATAGAGCAGCAGTGACACAACATTTTTGTTCTTGCATTTTTCCTTCCTTTCTCTCATCTCTCTTTTGCTCATCCTTTCCTACCCTTTACCAGCCTTTCCCCCCCTCCAATTCCCTCAGTTCATGCCTTTAACCACATATCTTCTGTTAATATGACTGATGATCTGAATATTTATGTCATCAATTACAGTTTCAAATATCACTCTCACTTACGATAGTTGTTTAAATACTTATCTTTTGTCTACTCACATGCGTGCATATGCTCTCAATGACTTTTTACTGTGTTTCTGCAGCTATAATAACAGACTGTCTTCGTCTTTGAGCTGGAGTTTGTGGCCCATCATTGAGGATGGCCAGGCTTTGTATGTCTTGTGTGCAGAATTCATTTCCCTGAGGGTGAGCGGAGTCTCATAAGGGCAGCCCGCCTCTCATCTCGGCTCTGGCAGGATTTGACCTGCCCTGCCTCTCCTGTTATTGCCTTTAAATGACAGACAACGGGTCCAAACCAGTTTGGATCCACGTTATGGATGAGCAGAACAGCCATGTTTACATATATTTGCATGTGCACATGATCCAAGTATTATTTCAGACCGCATTTTGTATCTAAACTTTGACATGCTGACTTGATGTGGTCCATACATCTCAGTCCAGATTGGTAACCAAGAGTGCTGATACAGTAGCTTTCTAGTCCCCTTGCTGCTAACGTCCAGTAACCGAAGATTACCATTGTTTCGTGTGACAAATATTTAGAGTTTGAGGATTAATTAAAAGTCATTTGAAAGATCGGTCCACAAGCATGATGATTAAGCTTTCATAAGTTGTGCGTGTCGGTCCGTGCCTTTCATTTCCCTTTTTTAAAGAAAGGTATGTTTTAATATGTGTGTGAGGCAGAAAAGAGGAGCAGTTTCCCTTTCAATAAGGCCTGCTGCTCCCACAGGCTGCTCAGTGGTTGTCCAGAGGTTCCTCTGTGGCTGCGAGGGGGTTGTTTTGTGGTTGTAAATTGGGCTGGTCCTGGGAGAGCTGATGTTATTCTAGGAAAGGCCTGTTTTCTTCCACTCTCCTGCTCAGTCTGTCGCTCCTTCCTCATTCTTCCCCCGTATTGATATCTCTGGTCTCCCTTGAGAAGAAAAGGTGTGCTGTTTATTGCTAATCAAAAGAGAAAGACAGTGCTGCCCTTTCCTCTTATCTCTTAGCCAATGGCTTTCATGTTAGTGTGTAGGTGCCTGCTTTGTATCAGCCCTCCAGGTCTTATTAGTTTCAACACAGTAGCTTTAGCTCAGCACAAACTGGTGGAACTAGTTCTGCAAGTCCTTCTTTGTCTTCAAGTTGTGTTTCCCTGGTGCTGACGTGCAAGTGTAGCCTTCTGGTAGAAACTATTCGCAAACGTTCACACACATAGGTCTGGCTGCGGATATTTGAAGTTGTGTATCCGCAGGTAATCCGCTCTTATTTAAAACGGCTGCCATCTTGCTGACATACACGAATGCACACTTACTCATACAAGTAATTACATTTTCACAGAGACCTGGATTACACACACACACACACACACACACACACACACACACACACACACACACACACACACACACACACACACACACACACACACACACTCACTCACTCACAGTATCACTCTAAAGCTGCTCCTGTTTTACTAGTTCTCACACCCACTGACACCACACACCACAAAAAACATTCCGTGTTTATTTTGACTCTTTGCTGTTATACAAGAATGTGTCGGCACAGAAAATGGCAGGCTGAGGAAAAGCATAACCCATCTATATGATTTATGACCTGTGTGTGGAAAAGAGAACTCTTTTTTTTTTCTCCAGCACATATCCTCTTTTTTTCCCAGAATGCCTCGTTGCTTCGGTTCACTAATACTGTCCCCCGGTGTATCGTATTTTAGCAGACATTTCTACACTGTCTCAATTTGTCATCAGTAGGCTTTATGACGCCATTCATCTGCTGTCTTTCAGTGTTTCCTCTCTTTTGTTTAAATAGGAAGGAAATGACCCACATTCATGTTTTTCTGTCTTCTCTGTTCTCAGCAGCGTTAGGTCAGCGAGTGAAGGTCGAGTCAGAGGTGTTATCATATCCTGGCCAGACAGTCAACCTGCGCTGTGCCTTCACTGATGACACTGGGATCCAACTCACAATGGTCAGATACTGTTTTATTAGCCTTTTCCTTCCACTTGCATTTAAATGGCCTAAAATTTTAATAAAATGTCTGCCTGTACCTGAAATTGTAGCTCATAGTCCTGTCTGGACTATACATGCGACACTATTTTCACAAATGGATGTGTATATTATTCAAATACATGAAAACTAGCAGTTCTGTTAATGAACAAGAGTAATTACATGTAAATGAAAGAAATGATACCTGTTTCTTGCTCAGTCTGCTAATTATTAATTGAACAGTTACAACAATCCACAGGCGCAGAAATAATCTAAGGTTCAGTAATCGGTTTAGGATTAGTGTTTTATTACTCTAAACAAACGATACTACGCTGTATTTTGCTTTAGGGGATTGGGTTTGGTCTTTTAAAGCCTCATCTCATTGAAGTGGGTGTGTAAAACTGCTTGATTTCACTATGTAGCAACAGACAGCACACCACCCATGGAAAACTTCACATCCATATTCATATCTGTCCCACTTCTTTGATTAGGATGCAGGGAGCAAAAATTACAGCAAAAGTGCATTACCTAAAATACTCTCTAGCATTGCCACTCACTGCCATGATGAATTATTTCTGCAGGTTTCCTTGCCAGATTCCTAACCTTTGCCTTGTTACTTCAGGTCACATGGATCTATGAACCCAAAGAAGGAGAAAGAATCAACATTGCTGTGTTTCACCCCAAATTCCTACCCAGCTACCCTGAATCACCAGTGAAGGGCAGAGTCAGCTTCACGCCCAGTCCCCCAAACCTGAAGAGCCCTTCCATCCAGATAGTTGACGTTAGGATGAATGATGAGGGCAGGTACATCTGCGAGTATGCCACATACCCCAGTGGCAATGAGCAAGGAATTACACACTTGGTCATGCTGGGTAAGTCACTAATTGTGTTTCTGCCCTTTAGCAGTTGATTGAGAAGCAGCAGATGCAAATGCTTTTACACAGTACATACTTGGTAGTGACCGGCTTATTAATAATATTTCTACATTATCATGTTAAAGCTGGTAATGATATTGAACAGTTGTAAAATTGTATTTGCATTCTTGTCCTTGTTGGCTTTTTTAAAAATCACTTTTATTCTATAAATAAGCCAAGCACCCTATTTTATTATTTTAGAACACCTTGAGCATTTCCGGAACATGTTGCAGTTACCCCTATCTCTAACAAGCGTGTAAATGATAATATTCCTTTACGTGCTGTGTATTTACACACGGCAGTGTTTCTTATCCCCCTGCCTGCCACTTTAGTTCTCTCCAGCTTTTCAAGGTGTCACACAGGTTAAAAGCATATCCAGACGGGCTTAATTGCTGTTATAAGTGGTATTGTCAGATCAATTGTGTTCTTGTTAATGCTGTGGAGCCACTGGCCTAACCTTGGCCCAGCACCAATGGCCCTCTCTATTCTGCCTCCAATGCATCATGGCTTCCTGCCTTCCCTCAGGCTCTTTATTGATCTAGCTGCTTGTCATGCCTGCTGTCAGCTCCAGCTCTGGCTGCTTTCTTCTGATCCCACTTGTAGTATCAGAATGTGCAATTGAGGAGGTTTGAGCGCTGAGCTGGAGGGGCATTAGGATGACACAAATCAGGCCATGGTTGATTTTTTTTTTTCCTTTCTTGTGTGTATGTGTGAATATAGAACTAGACTGTCAGAACAATTGTTTTCAATGGCAGGTGATGAAGATAGAGAGGTAATTGTTAATGAAATGGAGAGAGCGAGTTAAAGAAGATTTAGGGTTTTGGTGTTTGCCTCAGTGAAAATAATTGTATGTTGGCCCAGGGAAATAAAAGAGAGGAAGACAGGGTTCAGGCAGGGCTAGAATGTCTAAAGATGGACATTTTTCATGCGTTTCTCCGTGCCAGGGAGGGTGCCATTAAATTGTTCATCAATAACAGTGCATGTTGTCCTTTCCCTCAGCTGTCTTATTTATACTCAATCTATTTTTGCATCATTTAATTGTCTTTCTAATACTCTATTTCTCTTCACCTTCCATTCTCCCACCAATCCTTCCATCCCCCAGCTAAGCCCCAGAATTCAGCATCCATTGTGACGGTGGAAGCCGGAACTAGCCCGGTTGTTGTGGCGCGCTGCG
Organism: Arothron firmamentum; assembly: GCA_016586285.1. NCBI lineage: Eukaryota > Metazoa > Chordata > Actinopteri > Tetraodontiformes > Tetraodontidae > Arothron > Arothron firmamentum. The sequence continues at coordinate 44,120 of BJFM01003318.1, read as the reverse complement.
ATTCTGTGGACGGCCGCCCTGCTTCCCTGGTCAAATGGGTGACCACAGCAAGCGGCAATGCAACAACGGTGTCCAAGATCAGTCCTGACAACACCGTGACCATTAGCAGCGAGTACCGCATGGTCCCCAAACCAGAAGACAACGGCAAGGACATCAGCTGTGTGGTGACACACAGGACCCTGGACAAACCAGATAGCTTTCCACTCAAGCTAGCAGTTCAATGTGAGAGCACACACACACACACACACACACACCAATACAAGTACCTGGACTTAACCATTCGTTTCTTTGCTGTTCACACTGCTGGTGTGTTTAAGCGGTTATTTCTATTCATTGCTGTGTTCTTCTCCTCCTTTCTTCCATTCATCTGCTGCTGACAGATGCCCCTCAGGTGACAATAGTAGGCTATGACAACAATTGGTACTTGGGTCGTACAAATGTGCTGCTCACCTGCCAGGCTGTTGCCAACCCCATCCCAGTCTCTGTTAACTGGAAGACGTGAGTATTGCTGCAACCATCATCTTGACTGAAGCTTATTTTGTTCCCTAATGACAATCTAAAGTACAATTAGTTAAAACTTTATTAGCCATGAAATTTTTGCAATGTGGCTGTATACTTTTCCCATAAATTAACTAAATTACTACTATTCATAATGGTTTAACCTGCACGAGGAAAAAACAATCTGATTGCGACTTTTTCTTTCTGTTATCAGATTTTAGACATCAGTGTGACAATTTAATAAAGGTGAACTTTAAAATGAAAAACGTGACCTTTTGAAAGTGAATGATTTCCTGCTGTCCTCATCACATTTCTTTTCAGTCTGTGATAAAGATTTGCTTTTTAAAGAAAGAAACTGATGGGTTTTAAAATGTCTCTTAAGATTTGAGGACATTGAGTTAATTTTGATGGCACTGCCCCATGAAATAATATTTTCCATGTAAATAAGTTTTGCAACAGTGTTTCAGTCTCACTTTTTATAGTGTCTTTCTCTTATTGTTGCCTTTGTGGTCCTTGCAGCATGACAGGAGAGATGCCAGACACAGTGCAGGTCTCAGGCAATGAGCTGAAGGTACTGAAGGTGGACGAATCTGTCAACACCACGTTTGTCTGTGAGGTCAAGAATCGCATCGGAATCGGCAAGGACCAGGTCACAGCTTTCGTCAGAGGTGAGTGGTATGCGCCAAAATACACGTGCGGTGTTTTTTTTTAAAAAGAATTAGCAAGCGATTACATATTTTTGGCATCTAATTAATAAAAGCTAGGTCTAACACACGGAACAAATGTCTTTTAAAGGATGAAAAATTCACCACTGCAAACGAATCTCTAAAGCAGTGAACATTTTAGAAGTAAAATGAGGGGAACATTTGTGGCCCACATGGGGCCCGTTCATCATCTGAAGCCTTCCCTGGCCAGTATATGAAAACATTTAGATCGTCTGAACTGATGAACTGAAACCAAGAGGCCTTTTATCACACATGCTACACATTTCCTGGTGTGGGGCTATGCTCACATTACTCCCTTAGGGATGCACTTTTTCTTGCCTTACACGTCCTAGCAACACTTGCACATACTCTGCTTAGAACTGGTGTGTAGTGTAGGGCTAGGGGGTCCAGCTGCTCTGTCCATAATGTGTGTGAGCCTTTCAGATTTTGTGTGTGTGTGTGTGTGTGTGTGTGCGCGCATTGGCATGCTCTTGAGTTTTGTTTCTTAACTTTTTATCCCTGTCTGTGGCATCCTCTACAGAGACCATTTCCCTTTTCTGTTTGCATGCACTCAGGTACAGTTGTTAAAGTAATCAGTGACTCTGTTCCACCCAAGGCCTGTCTAAAGGTCTTCTACATCATGTAGCATTGACAAAATAGCTCTCACAAGAGCTATCCCTCTCACACTCATTTGACTTTCTATTTGCAGCATGAAGAGGGGCTTTCCCATTGATATTTCCTCTTCATTTTTAAACATTTTTTATTGATGCAGGTCCCAGTTCTGTCCATTCTTGGAAGTTTTAGTGTCAAAAGCAACTGAGCCATCTCTCAGTAGTTCCCATATCAGTAATATCAAAGTAAAAGAACAATGTTCATTAAAGTTGATGTATTCAAAATGATGATTTAATTAGAGGAAAGTTCTACTTTTGAATTGCAGTCCTGCTGTTGACTTTTGAAGTGGATCTTCATAATACTTTGGGTTTTTATTGATGCTATACAATGCAGTGTCTGTTTGCGTGATTGTTCTACGTTTTGTGGTGCATTCATTTATATGGATGAAGAATCTATGTGCTACCCAGATACCTTTGCAGCCACGTGAATACTGAAATGTCCTTTACTGCAGCTAAAGGCAGAAGCACCATACTGCTAGGCTCATATTCTTATTCAGTTGATAAACAGCACCTAGTGTGTATTTTAGAGCCAAGGTCATGGTAACTTAGAATTATCCTACTAATGTGAATGACCCCGTCATCAAAGGTCCTTGCAAAGTGTTTATCCAATGAAGTAAATGTATATCTTGTTAAATGTGGCATACACAGCCTTGTGTTTATGGTTGCCAGTACAGTGAGTTCTGACGTATGGCCATGACACACTTCTGCCCTCTTTTCACATATTTCTATAAACAAAGCATGAGTGTATCCTTGCACCCAACTGCAAGAGACTATACACAGAAGAATTGGTTAAGCACTTGCATCTTGTCAGTCCTATTCAGGTAGAAGTACACTAGGACAGATATGATGGCATGCAAAAGCTCTTCAGTTTTGCATAGAAGCTAAAATTATCAAGAAAATAACAGTGTTCAAGAAAAAGGAGAAAAAAAACTCTATCCTTCAATTTGCTTCCTAAACTTTAGCTGCATCTCTCACTCCTCGAGACTCCTTTGTGCATTTTACCTCATACAAAATACATTCCCTGCACTCTGAGATAAGCTTGCACTTTACCGGAAGTAAGTTCTGCTGATGTGCGTAAACCTTGTCCGTAATGGGCAAAAGTAAGTCTTTAGTGGCTGCGTTTTAAGAAGAGACATGATGGCTTCATGCACTCATTTTTCCCCTTCTTGTATTGCTCAGTGACTCCTTTCTCTCTTTTTTTTCATATTTTTGCCAACTCTATATTTCAGCGGTCCTCTGGGGCCATTGACTAATACTGTGTAGTATTCTAAAGGCCTGCTATAGGTGGACTATTAGCACTACTGCCTGCTGTATGATACAAGTAACATGTAATGAAGATACAAATATACATGGAGCAGAGGGAGCAAGATGAGTGTGCTGCTTTTGCACTAAAAAGCTGAAGTGCACCAGGATAAATTGGAGCCAGGAGAAGCTCACGCAGTAAGAGTACGAGAGAGCACAGGCAAGAGGGATTGAGAGACGGAAAGAAAGTGAATGCTGACGGCATTTAAAACTCCCATGAGAATCTTGTGCCAGTGTTTTCTATCCGCACTGCTATTGGCCTGCGCTATCTCTCACCATAGCGTGTACTGTATGCCTGTCTGTCTCCAAGCTTCTCAGAGCGGATCAGTCACCCTTTGCTGCTTCAGCTCCTGGCTGCTCCTCTTCTTATTACTCCCCCCTTCTTTTTTCTATCTCCTTTATCCTACATTTCCCCTCCCAATCGTCATCCCACTGTCTTTTTTACCCCTCTTTCTCTCCTGCCGTTGTTTTGAATTGCTTTAATGTTAACCTTCCCACAGCATCCTTGTTCCGTCATTGCTCTCTTTATCTCATCTTACTCATGCCATAAGCAACTCCTTCCTACTCCTGTCTTACTCACGGGGAGAGGAGGAGTAGGGTAAGATGTGAGCTAAATTTATTGGCAGTTATGAGGTGACTGAGGCAAACAGCTTGTGTCAGAGTGAAGGCGGTTTGTAGAAAGCAGAGCATCGGTGCAGATTGTTGACAAGGACAGATTAAGTTGGTAATGTTACAGTGAAATGAGAGATGTGGCATGACTTCAGATGGTGATGTGGTGCAGACCTGTAGAGGCTAATGCGAATGTGTGTAGACAAACCAGGCTAAGGGGGGCTGACAGGCGTGAAATGGCCAGCACCTGCTGTATAACAGGTCCCTCCACCCCTCTATACCCCACATCATGCGCATACACACACACACACACACACACACACACACACACACACACACACACACACACACACAAATATACATGCAGAGTCCATCTTGTCCCGTGCTCCAAGAGGCCAGCAGAGGGTTTGACGTCCTCTTCTCCTCCTATCTTTAATCCAGTTTTTTAATCACTTACAACTGAATGCTGCTCGGCTCCCCTTTCACCTTACTTTCAACACCACCCTTTCTCTTGCTGAAATTTATTTTTCCATTGCATCGCCTTCTCTCTCTCTCTCTCTCTCTCTCTCTCTCTCTCTCTCTCTCTCTCTCTCTCTCTCTCTCTCTCTCTCTCTCTCTCTCTCTCTCTCTCTCTCTCTCTCTGTCTCTGTGTATGCTTCCTTATCCTGCTCGTCTCCCTCAGGTTGTCTTTCAACCTCCACAAGTCTGGCGCTGATCTCCCTGCTTGAGGAAAAGACTCCTACCCTACCCTCCACATTATTTTTCTCTTTTTTATTTTCATGCCATTTGTGCACCCTCAGAATCTTAATAAGAAATACCTCCAATTTTCATTAATTACAGCTCAATACCATCAATCCATCCATCGACCTTTAGAATTTCATCCACGCACACACACTCGATGTGTTTCTGTCCAATCTGAAAAAGTTAAATATCCACAAATAAAATCCTCCCAATTTGCTTACCGATAATTCTTTCTCATTTTCAGAATAATCCAAGAGACGGTTCAAGGACAAGGGGCTTAGCTGTTTTCATTTCTTGGTCTTGGTTATGCGTGTGCATGTGCACATGTTGGCCTGCTGTATCTGTCTGTCGGTGTGTGTCTCCAGCCATGCGAAAACAGCCAGAGAACAGGTCCAATGGAGCCAAATCTCCCTCCACCCTGCAACTGGCCCCCTGCACATGCTTCATTAACATGCACACATGCACTAACATACACACACGCAGCCAGAGAACTCTGTTCAATAAGTTGACATGCTGACAGGGTGCAGTACTAGCTATGCTCTAGGTGCAGCCCTGTCCAGCATCACTTCACTAATGACCATAAACGTGCATGTGCATGTGTGCGAAAGACTATGCATGTTTTTGTGTGCAGTAGGATTACTTGTGCTCCACCTCTCTCATTACTCAGTCACTCCGAGCTTATGGTCAGGCTAGCTGAAACTTCAGATAAAGCATCCTGCTTTTGGCTTCCACAGTATGGTCTGCCTCTGTCACTGTAGTTACACTTGTCATTTATTTTCTTCTCTCCATCTTATCCACACTATACATATTACACTCCTGATGACCTAATCAAAAAGATTTTTGTAGTACCTTATGAGGATTTGTTTGCATGGGAGGGGCCCTGTACTCAGAGCCTGTGGTGGCTTTAACTTTATATGTTTCACTTGAAATTCTCAAGCCTTGTCACCAGCACAGTAGAAGATAAACACAAATTATTATCTATGCAGATGTGGCAGCGTGCACTTTTGAACATAATGATTGCAAATGGGTTGGGCCACATGTTTAAAGTAGTTGGATGAATAGAAAATGAGCATTGGAAATGGTTGAAATGTCTCTTTGATGTGGCAGCCATGTGGCAGCATCCGGCCCCAAGTTTGCAGAAAGTCTGTTGTTGTTGTTGTTGTTGTTGGGCATGTGGCAGACGTCCACAGGGTCTGTTGTGATAATGCATTTCTTGTGTCCTTGTTAGAAGTGGACACCGAGGGTTAGCTGTCACTCGTGTGTGTGTGTGTGTGAATAGGAGTACTTAGTACTGCCTGGGAGATAACGGCATGAGGGACACAGAGACTGTGCGCTTGAAAGATCTTCCCCCCGTCCCGTTGAACGTTAAAGAAAAATGAAGCACAGAGGACTTGAGAGAGGAAATAAAAAAACAGACACAAATACAAATGTAAATTGAAGGGATAATACCAGGCGAAAATGAATTTAGATCAGCTAAATAAGATGTAAGAGAGAAGTGGAAACAGTAAAGGAGTGTAATAAAAGAGAGGAGAGGTGAAAATTAAGCAAAAATACAGCAGAGCATAGGTGTGGACAGAAGCGGCCCATTCCCTCTTGACAAGGAATCACTGGTGCAAGACTAATGCTGTCAGTCCTCTGTACATTTAGTGGCTGGGACCAGCTTCCATTGGATTTCAAATGAAAATGTCAATAATAGCAGGGCAAATTCAATACTTTTAAGTTTCGGATGGGATTTCAACAACCAAGTCTACTTTTTTAATCCTCTGCAACCTACTGGTGGGAGTGCACAGAAAGTTTCAACACCACAATGTTTAGCTTTATTAAGGCTTTGTGATCACTTTCTAGCTGTGATTTGAAATTAATCAAAAGTAAAAATTACATTTCTCACATCAATTTTTTGGTTTTATTGTAAAGCTTGTATACCACAGCATTGTTGGCTAGTTTGTTTTTTTCCCCAGTAAAGTGGGACCAATAAAGCATTATTCTCTTCCTATTAGCACTGACAATCAAACCTACACAATAAATTTGAACAAAACAAGTTAAAAGGTTAATCATCAAATCTTCTTTAAATTGTCTTTTTTTTCTATATGCTTGTGAACAACATGCTATTAATGACAGAATTCACTAATGTAAAAATGGCTTCAATGAAGGAGATAATAAACTGAAATCTTTTCGGAATGGTGTTACCAACCTCTTCTGCCTCTCTGGCCATGGCTTCCAGAAAGTATTTTTTATTTTTATGTCACTCTGTCGTTTGTCTATTCCATCTGCTCCACTACCTATAATTTCAATCCTTCACTCTTCTATCCATCATCCTCCTCTTCTGCATGGCTCCTACTTGCTCTGTCAGAAAGAGTGTGTGTGCACCGTACATGTGGGCATGTCCTGTGATTTGTGGCAGGCTCTCACTATAGAAGGCCAACACAAGAAGGGGTGGAGTTGGGTGTGGTGTTCTGGTGACATAGCTGTGAGGGTCAGGACAGGAGCAGCTCTGAGGGAGGGTACGATGCCAGAAAAGGAAGATGCTTAGCACTCACTCTTGAAGATGCACAGTTACCTGTACTGACAAGTCAGCACTCAGACACTTCACACATCAAACCAGCACTATTGACATCATCCAACTCCTTCCATCTTTCTCTGTTCCTCTCCCCCTTTTTTCACATTTTTTTCTTGCCATTAACGTCTTCTTTTTCTTTCCTGCTGTTTTCTTTTGTCTTTTCTGAACCTTTCCTGTCTCTCTCTTCCCTTCCTGTCCTCCCTCCTACAGAGCCCCCCGTGAACCCGACCAATGCTGGCGTGGTTGCAGGAGCCGTGATTGGCTCCCTGCTGGCCCTCCTTGTGGTCGCTGCACTCATCGCTGTGCTTGTCACCCGTAGCCGCAGGCAACAGCAGGGCTACCGTGCCAATGGCAGCAGCGACATGAAGACGCGCATATTTGGCGGAGGCAAGAAGGCCAGCAAGAATGGTACAAGTGGAGGCACAGGCAACATCGGGGGTGGTAACAACAATGGGCCCATCTATGTGTACAACGAGAGCTCTTCCCATCAGGGTCTCGGAGAGAAAAACAACCACCACCAGCCCCTCACCATGGGGAGCCGCCCTGAAGTCATCGCCTCTACACCTACTGCTCAAGATATCCTCCTCAGCAATGAACTGGATGATGCAGAACGGAGGAAATTTGATGAGCTGGAGGAGGAGGAGAGATATGACCATTTCAGTGGAGGGGGCCCCATCCTTCAACTCCGCCCTGCGCATGACCAAGGCGATATTATTGGTGATTACTTGGATGATGACATGGAATCGCAGAAGGACGGCTCTGTCATCTCCCGGACTGCTGTCTATGTATAGAGGAGGAAGAGATTACCGGTGGTGAACGTGACCAATGGAGGAGTCTTTCTAAAGATTTTGTGGCTTCAGGGTATGGTCCCTGTTTGATTGAGAGGCGAAAATATATTACCACTTTTATTTTCTAATTTTAAATATAATTTTACACATTTTTAATCATAGTGCAGCCCTGGAACGGGTGGAATGAACAGGAATGTTTGGTAATGTTCTAAAGAGGCACATTACTTTTTATCTTTTCCCTACAAACAGAAAAACAAATAAAGAATAGATCTTGTCTGACTGTAACTGCTTTCGATGTTGGCATTACTGGGACCCTTTGAAAGACAGATTTACAGAGAAACTATTGTATGTTAGTTGGAAGAAGGATGATGGGATCATGGCTGAATGGAGGCTGTGGGGAAGGCAACTCGATTGCAATTCACTCTTCACCACACATTTGAAGTGAAGAATCTCAAGAATTTAAATGTTGCCTCTTATTTTCAGTTCAAATAAGAAAAGAAAAAACAAAAACCTGATGGGACTTTTTTTTCTCAGTGATGTGCTATGCTGTGACATCTGGTGGTTATTTTGTAAGTTATGGACAGAAATCATTTGAATTTGCAACCCTCACCTAAAAACTGCCTAACAGAAAAAGAAACAATATATTTTCTCATTTATACCAGTGAAGTTTAATTTCCGCTCCCTCAGCCTCTTGCTTTCAGGCCACGTTTACGTGACAATGTTATCACCAGAACTGGAAAAGTATTTCCTTTGTGTTTTCAAAAGTGCTCCACATTCACGCGGTACTGCAATACTGTAGCTACAAAAAACGGTAGCGTGCACGCCACGCCAGTAGTTGGCGATGTAAGTTTGTAGGGAAACGGCGGTGTTACAACACGCGTATATAACAAACGTGTCTCCGCTGCTCGGAGTATTAGTGCAGCAAATTCAGATTTTGTTGGAGGAGCGATAACAACGCTAGCACAGTTAGCAGCGCACCTGTTTCTTGGTAGTCGGTTGTTACATCACTGTTTTTATTGAAAATGGTGCTTTCTGTTTACATGTACACAAAAGCGATAACCTTCAAAGCGTGTCCCTCTGGAGCCCAGTTTTAAAAGTTTGCTGATTGAGTCACTCTGGCTACAGTTCTCGTGTAAGCGAAAGACGCGAACGCAACCAAGCGTCGCTGTTTTTGTTGTCATGTAACAAGGCTCTTAGAAATGCTAAAAAATAGCCTCCGCAATCTGCCAGCAGCTGTTTTCATTTTTGAATGGACAAGACGTATAAAGAACACTAGGTTATTTGAGGTGCAAATACAGGCGTTGGTGAATTTAACACAGCAAATTTGCAATTCTGGTTCTCAGCCAAGCATTTCCTTGTCAACGTTAGAGCTGTGCCTGGAGGTAGGAGATGGTAAACAACAGAAGAAGGAATGAGGTGTAGTCGATCTGACAGGGTCAGGGGATGTAGAGGGGCTGCAAAAAGTCTAGAGAGAAGCACATCTCTTATTTTATCTTTCTCGCGGTCCCCATTTATTTCAGAGCCCTCCTGACAGGAGGAGCTTGACTGGTAATGAGCCGTGAAGATGCCAGCATAGCCGAGACCAACATCTTGCCACCACTTATCGTTTATGACGTTGCAATCCCTTCCCCTCCCACCTGTACTTCCACATCACTCCTCTGTGGCCCCCTCTCTCTCTCTCTCTCTCTCTCCCCTCATCTCTCACTCCACGTGTTTATGGGGAATTTATGATTTATCTGAGGCGGTGTTGAGGTCATGGCCACCGAGAGCAGCGGAGCAATTTACCACTCCTGATCTGTCAAACGCCCCACTTACTCTGTTCCACCCTTGCTGCTCCTGACATACCAGCGTTGACTTACCAACCTGAACTGGCCGCTTTCTCTATGTTGCTTGTATGTAGCCGCCTCCTCACATAATCTGCCAAATATAAGTTTAAGCCACCTACAAAGTATGGCTGTGCTAGATTACTACTGCAGCCGATGAGTAGATCAGTATGCTAGAGTGCTCCTTTCCATCTGTAGATGTTATTTGCTGTGAATTGATCGGTAGACACTGTGTCCACGGCAAAGCTCTGGAAGTCATATTTGGACTATGATGCACCTTAAAGGCTGATTGTCTCCTGACTGGTAATTTATCTCTCTAATGAGGCACCAGAGGCTTGCTCGGGCAAATATTACCTGTGGCTACAGTCCGCTGTTGTCTTTGACGCTCACTGTGCATCAGTTTTCATTTGTTATATGTAGCTGCTGGATGATTGTGATGGACAATCTTTGACAAAAATAATTGTTGCTCTATTAATCAAGCTTTGCCTGGAGAACAACCCTATTCCCTTACTATCATCATATTATTTAAGTCTAATTGAGACTGACAATTAAAGTTGTTATGTTACAAAATTGCCACAGAATGATACCAACCTAATTTCTGCTTTTCATAACAATCTAAATACAGATGACAATAATGAGTCAACAATATAAAGTTAGAATTCCAAGCTTCACATTCTGTTTTGAGCTGTGGCGTGTTTGTGTTAATAAGTTGTGCCTTTATTACCATTATTTACTGTGTGAGTTTCTTTGTAAAGTGATGGCATTGGTGGTGCAGCTCAGTCCAACCGTACTGGATTCATCAGTGCTCCTGTGAGGTTCTGCGTAGATCTGAGTCGCTGTCAGTGGCAGGTCTGGAGGTCAAATGTGGGGTGATTCACTGCCAAGGGTAAAGATGACTTATCATTGCCGCTTTTAAACATGACCTGTACATGCAAGAGATACCTGCATTTAGTCCGAGTACCGATACGGGAGAAACAGTCACTGCTTGCAGCGATAACTTCTAACCTTCAGAGAGGTGGAGAGAAAGAGGCTCAGGAGGAGGAGGAGGCAGGTACTGAGACTGAATTAAACACAGTCTAGCACATCTTATGCCATCCTGTTCTGAATGATTGTTGTCTAATGGCCTTAGTGACACACACACACACACACACACACACACACACACACACACACACACACACACACACATATCTATAAAAATAAAAGTACATGCACTGTTGCAGAGCTTTGTCAACGTGCAAAATTATCTTTCAAGGAAAAATACCAATAAGGGACAAAGTTGTTGTCTGTAAATTTATTGTGAGGTATTTGTGTACTATATATGTAAACATTTTTATTTTTCTTGTGACAAATGTGGACATTTATGATCATGTAAATATCAGATTAATGGAGCCAGTGCTGTCAGTGGTGTACAAGTAAAGGCATGCTGGGGTGGCCAGTCCTGTAGTTCAGACATCTGAGGGCATTCAGAATGTAATTTTTAATCTAATGAATACCTCAGTGGTTTGGTTGTTGCAACATCCTGAACTGAATGACCCGAGTTTACAGAAATCCCAAGAGTTGACTTTATGTGAAAAAAAGAAAATACCCTTCTTTAGTTTTTGGTTAGTGTTGCCCCCCCCCCC
>BJFM01003317.1:0-10972 GCA_016586285.1 Arothron firmamentum | reverse complement strand
GTGTGTGTGTGTGTGTGTGTGTGTGTGTGTGTGTGTGTGTGTGTGTGTGTGTGTGTGTGTGTGTGTGTGTGTGTGTGTGTGTGTGTGTGTGTGTGTGTTGAACATTTTGAGAAATAAACAATAATATGAGTAGCTGAAAAAGCACAGCATCATAGAGCTGCTTCAGCTAAATGTGAATAATGATTTCATTAACAGCAAATGATGTCTCTCCCTCACGTGTACACTCCCCCCATCCACAGATGATCCCCCCCCCCAGGTATAAATATTTCAGCGCTGTCTTGTTTTTGGGATGGTGGTTATTTCGTTCAGAGGAGACATTACAATGGATCCCCAAATCCATTTTCTCCTATCAATTATTCAGATGTGACAGAGCTTCATTATGCATGAAAATGTTCTCAGCTCTCCATTTCAAGAGGAAGCTATTGTGTAAGACCACGCGCACGCGCACGCATGCCTGCGTGTGTGTGTGTGTGTATTTGTGTGTGTATGTTAACATCACTGTGCACAATTTAATAGTGTGCAAAACGTGTGTGTGTGTGCGTTAACCTGCTGTGATGAGAGCTAACACTCTGCTGTTGGATCAGCTCCCGATGTGATTCGACTGATTTCAACCTTAGATCTAGTGGAACTGGGAAACTTGGTGCTTATTTTATCCCAGTGAGAAACACTGTGACTGTTGTGGCTGTGACGGTTTGGATTCATTATTGCTTTCCTTTTTTTTCTGTCTTTCAGAAATTGCTTGTTCCCCCTTCTGAGATGAAATCAATCCCGGAACTGAAAGACGGAGAGAAAAGCCTTGAATGATTTTATTCAGGACATTAAGGTGCCGCTAACGATCACTCCTCCAGTAGTTAGCAAACTTGTCACGTCTGCTCTGAGTGGGCATTTCTGTGGCATTTCTTGGTTCAAGCTGGGAGCAGGAGAGGTGCCAGGACACTTTCAGAACATTAACGAGGTACTGTTGAGCAAGCTATCAAACCCCCAAATGCTCAGATAGGGAGCAATAGCTTACAAGCCATTAAAATCCCAACTCATAAACTACATGGTTTTGCGTATCTTGCCTTGTTTCAAATGTAGAGCTTAAAATGGCTGAGCCATGTGTGATCGACAGCTTGCCTGTCATGTTTTTGTTTTTGTTTTTTTTGTGAGTGCATTTTAATTGAGCGCACCGCAAACCATTGCAGTTCGAAATGTCGGAACAATTAAAATGACCATCAGTGTGACGGTGGCTGACGAAGAGATTGACTGAAATGCAGCAGCCAGGAGCGTATAGAGCTGTTACAAACACGGTGCATCGCTCAGTTTTGCCTTTCTCGCTGTCTGAGACGAGCAGATAACTGTTCAAACGTTTTTGTGGCGTTTTTGTTGTGAGACGTGAGAGAAAAGTGGCCACATTCCATCTCAACAGTCAGCCGTTTGCGTTACAGACATGGCTCTGTCTTTTTTTCTTAAATAAATGTAATCAATATAGCGTCATGTGCAATCAACCGTGACTTCTGGACTGAGAAACAGTCGTTCACCTCTGACTGATGCTGCATGACTGCATATACGACCGCCTGGAAGCTGCAGGATGAATCAGTGTGTCTGCGTCGGCAGGCCGGGACTCTCAGTGGCCCCACTCGGGTCAGTGGTGTGCTCTCCTCTTCCTAATCAGTGTCCAGAGGCTAATAACATGAACCGGACTCCCGATCTGTAGGATGTTTTTGCTCGACTGAGGGGTCGCGTGGAATCATGCGAAACAATTTTCTTTCCTCCCCCAACCCCCGAAAAAAAAACCCAACAGAAACTCCCAGTTTATGCTCCAGTGGTGTGAACAGAACCGCCAATCACATGTTCCTACGCAGGAGACGAGGCCTCTGAAGCTGTGTGGAGCTCAGCCTTTTCATGACGAGAGCTCAGGGTTGAACTTTGGTATCACCAGAGCGATCGATTCACACCTGAGCCGCAGACTCTGAAAGAAACACACACACACACACACAGGCAAGCTGTCAGAGAGCATGTTAACTGACACTGTTTGCTAGGTGTGTGGGTGTGCGTGTGTGTGTGTGTGTGTTTGCGTGTGAAAGAGAGAAAAGAGAGAAAGAGAGATAGAGTGTGTCTTCAAAAGTTTGCTGGTTTCCTTATGTACGTGAGAACTGCAGTGCAAAAATCTAGAAAAATGAATAAAATAAAAAATCCCTGGGCAGGATGTGTGGAGCTGTGCATGCAAAAGCTCGACCATGAGGAAGAATTGAGCAATGACCTCTTGAGAACAGAAACCTGGGCCCTCCCGATCTGCTAGGTCACTCCCCTGCAGTCAGTCACTCCTCGCAGGCGCTGGTGAGGCATCAGGAAGTACCCATGCCCGTAAACAAACAGGCAGACTGCTCACGGCGTCCCCGCTGTGGGCTCACACCCCCTCCAGCTGAATTCTGAACGCGACATACTGTCAGGCTACAGGCCTGTTGGCTTGTGTCAATCTATCTGTGGCTGTCTTGCCATCCTCTGCTCCACTTGTGCATATTTTCTGGCGGTGCCATCCTCACCCCTCCCTGCTTCTCTGCCTCTTTAATGAGGGAAAATCAGCTAAAAATAAAGTGTGACACATTGTATATTAATAATAGATTCAACTTGAATTGGGAGAGGAGGGATGAGTCAAGCAGAGCTGGAGGAAGCAGCTGCTGATGAACTTACTCAAGCAAAGACGTGAAGGTAATGAAACGTGCTAAACTAAAATTTTGATGTGTAGCATTGGGATCTTTTTTGTCAGATACAGGCTTAAAATAATTAGAGTTTCTTTACACCTGAATGTGAATTTAAGAAAAAAAAGGAGCGAAGGTGTAAATGACAAGGACAGTGTTGGATGTTAAAGCTGTGGTGAGTTAAGTGTCATTGAGAGAAAAGGACGCTCATAATCTTGTGAATAATGAGTTCCAAAAGTGGAATAATTAATACGCCGTGAGAGCTAAAAGGAAGTTAATTTGACTGAGGCAGAGATGAAAATCTGGGAAAAATAGAAAAAAAGAAACCAAAAGACAACAGGTCAATGAGGTGTGACACATCAAAAAAAAAAAAAAAAAAAAAAGGCAGGAACAGAATAAAAGAGATGAGAGGAAAATCCTTCAGAAAGCAAGCACAGCAGCCTTCAGCTACAGCTTTATCCATAATTGCATGAAGTGCTCAGTACTGAAGGTGAGAGTGAGAGAGAGAAGGTGAGAGTTCACCAGTGACTCATCCGTCTGATCATCGCTGGGATTCAAGTGCTCTGACTGACCCTCTGACTGAATCACTGTCTGTTTCACTGTCAACCCTGACAACGCCGTAGCTGATCTGGCCAACCGCTTCCAAACCAGATGGAGGGGAAAATGGAGCCACCAATCCCCTAACTGGGATCTGCGTCACCGCATGCTGGAGGTCATGGACACATCAACCACGCACACTGGAGTCTCCTGCAGGATTCTTTCACCTTGAGGGTCACTGTGGTCGCTGTGGCTGAGGCGCCCACAAGGTGTCACGCGACACCAGCCCACCCGCGTGCACGCTCACACGACTCCAGCTTAACATGCTGCACATCCTTTCCGTATCTGTCTTACATGCACAGGACGCGTGTGATGTAGATGTCACAAACGGAGCATATATCGCACACAGAGCTTAAGCAAAGTGACTCACACGCATTTGCTCCCATGACATCTGTGTCACTGGTGGGATTCCCCCCACCCAACCCACCTTAAGTCGAAAAGCTCAAGCTTTCGGTCTGATAGGCCAATTATTGAGCGTTAAGACCGGGATTGTTGACCGCCCCCACCCCACCCCACCCCAACCCCAGAGTGGGATTAGAGGACTTGTCAATCACTTTTGACACTAATCCAGATAAAAGTCACATGGGACAGCGAGGGGTCACTGTGTTCTCCGGGCAAAAGACATAGCTTTATCTCACGTCATTTACTCAATCATGCACCTCTTTATTACTGCTCATCTGCAATTGTATGTTAGTAACTTCTTAGTTGTTGTTGTTTAAAAAAAATGTAAAAAAATTTGGACTCCTCAGCAGCAGAGAGCTCAAAAGTTTTACCAGGAGACACCAAATGTGCATTAAAACGTGCTCAAAGCGCTTCCAGAATTTTTTTGCTGGCTGAAACTGTTTCAGTTGTGTCTCTGAGAGCCAGACTTAGTGACACATGTTTCACTTTTTTTTACTATGTAAGTTTGCACATGGGTCTAGGGTGGGTTAGCAAACCTCTACCTCTTGATCTTTTAACTAGCTCTTGTTCTCCCACAGCTATGATTTATCCCTCTGTGCTAGTCTTCGGTGTCTTGTGTTTCTGTCTGTGCTTTAGGAACTTGTCATTCTCTTCTTCGTCCTCATCATCTGGAGTTTTTTTACTGCTTGAGAGTTTCATTTGGCAGGTTATGACCTGGGGCTGTCTTCCCAATGTTTTCTTGGATCTTGGTTGTTTAACCCTGGACAGCGGCTCTAGTGCCAATCTTCTTCTTCTTCTTTTGGATTTTCCCTTCAGGGGTCACCACAGCCAAACAGATCCCTCCGTCTCCCCCATCCCCTGCATCCTCTTTTCTCAAGCATCCAACCCAATGTTCTCTTTGGTCTTCCTCGAGGGCTCCTGACTAGAGGTTCCGACCTCTACTATCTTCTACTGTCCCTCTACTACACTCACTATCTCTCCTGCAGAACACACATGACGTCCCTCAGATGTATTCATTCCTGATCTTATCCATCCGCATCACACCCAGAGCAAACATCTTCATCTCTGCCACCTCCAGCTCCGCCTCCTGTCCGCTCCTCACTGTCTTCTAAACTAGCTAAAGCCACTAATGATGCGGATACAGCTATAAAATCCCTCTGTCTTCTCTCAGTCTCAGCCTGCTGGAACTCTCCATGCATTAAGAGGGGCTTACCTGTCTGCTTAACTGTTGGCGCCTGGGATCAGAGATTTGGGTCAGAGCCAAACCGTTACGTGATTGGTTGGTTTTAAGAATATCAAAGAAGTAGAAAATATTGCTGATCCCACACAAGGTACACGAACTTAGAATGGTGTAATACCTTGATGACATTTATAAAATGCACAGCCACGTGAACGATGTTAATTTTCTGTATAATTTGCAAGTCTGAATTGACCATTGTGACTTTCACTGTAAATCTTGTCCAGCTGTGGATGAGTGAGTGAATAATAATAATTTTGTTTAATAGTTAAGTTTCCAATGTAAACAGAAAGGCAGAAGATGTGTTTAAATGGCCAAAAGAAAAAAAACAAAACAAAAAAAAACACCACAGTGTGTAGAGGGATTATCATCATTTGATGCTGCAGATATTTAACATATATAAATATATAGTTAAGTGCTTTGATATTTGCCTTTTAAGATGGGAGCCTGCTTTATTTGCATGTGGGTGAAAACCATCTGGGACAGAGGGAGACTCCCAGCCTCCTCATCTTCTTATCCCATCAACTTTTGAATGTTTGATTTATCTCCCCGGCTTTCTTCTCTTGTCTTCTCCCATCAGCCTTAAATAATTCAAAAACTTATTATCCCCTGGTCGACTGGAAATGTCACAGCTACTTCAGAGGGAGTAATTTCGACGAAGAGTCCACTTCAGGACTGATCCATTCACAGGGGAGAAGCGATGAAAGAGCACGAGGTGCAGCAAGCCAACGTACTCTGTATCGTATGGAAATGGCAACATACTCTCTGAATAATAAGTCATTCTCATTTACAGCAGATGGCAGAATGTGTTTCTTCTTTAATTTAAGCTGATAAAGGATGACATCCATTTATTTGGGTCCATTTGGTCCATATATGTGTGTGTGTGTGTGTGTGTGTGTGTGTGTGTGTGTGTGTGTGTGTGTGTGTGTGTGTGTGTGTGTGTGTGTGTGTGTGTGTGTGTGTGTGTGTGTGTCTGTGTGTGTGTCTGTGTGTGTGTGTCTGTGTGTGTGTGTGTGTGACATAATAAAGATGAAAGATGTTGTCCATGATGGACAACAATCAGCACTATCTCCGTCACACAGGAGACAGACAGCCGTTCACCATCTCTAACAGGCTGCTTTAGCTGCATCTATCTTATATACTGTATTTGTACAAAATTAAAGATCCAAGCAAAAACAATGAAAAGCAAGTGACATCATCGTTCATGGGTCAACAAAGGAGCCATTCAGAAAAACTGGCAGAGGTGGGACAGATAACGTAAATGTGACTGACATAGCCTCCACGTTAATGCTCAGGTTTTAGAGGACGTAAAGATGACCCCTCATCTAAATCCAATACCTTTTTATTCTTTTGTCTAAACTGGTGGTATATTATTTAGAATATTTATTTATTTATACACTGTAAACCCGAACAGTACTACAAACTCATAATTATTGCGGGCAATTCAGCCAAAGTCGGTTAATTTGTTCACCCAACACAGAAACATTAAGTATTCTTAGCAAATTATGTCGTTTTGATTTGACAGACGTCAATTGGTCTGAGTGAACACCGTCACTTTACTTGTACATTTTAAATTAACAGACTTACGTGTTTGGACGTGGTGTCTGACGTCATCACGCCTCACAGTTCAGGTAACGTTTGAAAAAAATTCAAGATGGTTGAGCTGTTGAGCGATGTGGATGCGACGAACTGAATGCAGGGAAAACTTTAAAATTAATCGGAAAACCTTTTTAACAACGCACATACAACGCAAGACCCATATAACAACCTTCAAACCTACTTAGCTTCCTCATTTTGCGTTCTGGAACCCTGATTTCAAGATTCGAAAGTTTACCGCGCCAGCCGGTAAGTATGACAGTTTTTTATTTTTTTAAATATCAGGCCTCTTTTGTGAGACGTTGCCAATAGGTGTAATGATGATTGATGATGATGATGATGATGCTGTACAATATTATTTTGATTTAAATTAAAGCTAGCTTAGCAATTATCTTTGGTGTCGTTAAATTTAAACGTAATGGGAACAACATTTTTGACTACGCTGAAACTGTAGTATCCACGTTAAAAGATTGATTCATTTACTGAATCGTTCGATGCTTGTATGATGTATGTATGTATTATGTGCAAATGGAATAATAATAATAAAATTAATAATAATAATAATAATAATAATAATAATAGTAATAATAATAATAATTGTTTTAGAGGCACGGAATGCACAACAATATGTTTAACATAGTCAATTACAGATAACTTTTTTTTTTTTTTTTTTTTTTTTTTACATTTTTTGTGCTGTCTGTTATGTTATTGCCACAGTCAACTACATCACACGGTACTGGATATCACCAGTTGGCCATTTTCCCTTTTAAGGTGCAACAGTGTTGGTAAGTAAAGTACTGTAATACATTTGATTATGACATTCATCATGATTTGAAATTGAAATTTGCTTAATCTGTCCCTGCAGAATTAATGTGACCTCTTCTTCAGCAGTTTAAGGTATGTTTTAAATATACAGGTCTCCTCTCTTTACCATCTGCACCAGCTCATTACTTGGCATTTGTCTATGTTGATAGTTCTCTGAATATTTATTTTTTAAAAATATTTCAATTATAGGGCACAGGAATTAATGGATTGGAAGTGCAAATTCTGCTCTGTATCCTTTGACATTCGTGCTAAGTTATTTAGGCATTATCGATTGCACCATAGCCACTTCTCAAGAGTCAGCCCTATACCCTGTCTCTACAGTGACTGCATTTGTACTTTCCAGTCATTTAATGCAGTTAAAGCTCATTTGTCACGATCTCATAGTGATACAGGCAGAGTACATGTGACTAATCCATCACAGTGTGCAATTTTTACATGTCCCTTGTGCGGCTTTCAGCAGCCATTTTCTGAGGCATCGGTATTTTCTCATCTAAGGACTCATCTAAGGAATCATGAGGTGGTTGTATGCCCATACAGTAACTGTAGTTACAGTACAAATGGGTACTCATCTTTCAATGCACACAAAAGTAGAAACCATGCAGGCAGTTCAGATTTTGATCTAAACATTATTTCTTCAGAAAATAAAGATATTCCTGACACACCTACAGGTGAAAATCTTGGGGTGGGACCTTCTCGATGTGAGAGCACGGACACCTTTGATGCTGTTCAGGTAGGGAGCCAGTCTGACATGGAAAGTTTAAGAGCACAGCTGCACCAAAATTTAGCGTCAATGTTCTTAAAAATGAAAACAATTCTTCACGTGTCTGACTTGGCAACACAGGATATAGTGGAGCATCTGACACACATGTTTTTCCTATCCCAGCCTCTTGTCAAACAATCCATTAGAAAAGTCTTAGAACATCATAGCATCTCTATGAATGAAAACACTCTAGATGACATAGTGACTGCTGTTCTGGAAAGCAACATTCTTGTAAATGCTACAGCTAAGGGTAGAGAATTGTCTTCAACCAAAAGAAGGAAAACCTTTGTAGAGAAAAACTACCCTCTGGTGAAACCTATAGAGTATGTACTACAGCCAGGACACACAGTAGTCCATGTTCCGATTCTTGACATGATTCAAAAAAATGTTCAAACATACAGACATTCTGGACAAAATTCTAGAAACAAAGATGTCCCAGAATGGTAAATTCATGAACCACCAAGATGGTTCATAATATAAGGAGAATGAACTATTCTCTAACTCAGATGATCTCAAGCTACCACTCCTTTTGTACATTGATGATCTTGAAATAGCAAACCCACTTGGAACCTCACGCAAAATTCATAAACTGTGTTCAGTCTACTGGGTATTTGCTGATCTGCCCAGTAAATATAGATCACAGTTGCATGTTCTTCAGTTAGCAGCTTTATGTAAGGTGTCTGACATCCAGAGGTTTGGCTACAAAAGATTGTTTGGTCCTCTCTTAAGAGATATCCAAACCCTTGAGGAAGATGGTGTATTTATTGAATCTATTGGTAAAGCCGTAAAGGGCACAGTCTTGTATGTTGTGGCTGACAATCTTGCAGCTCATGCATTAGCAGGATTTTCAAAGTGTTTCAGAGCTCAATATTTTTTGCCGATTCTGCACAGCTACCAAAGACCAAATTCAGGCTCATGATGTTGGGAGTGGAGAATTCATTTTGAGGACAAAAGCCAGTCATGATGTCGATGTTGATGCTGTACTGCATCGAAATAGTCAGGGTCAGAGTGGTGTTCAGGGAAAATGTGTTCTGAGTCAGGGTCTACGGTATTTTCATACAGTCACAGGTTTCCCACCAGATGTCCTGCATGATCTTCTTGAGGGTATTGTGCCTGTAGAGCTCGCCCTATGTGTTGAGAAAATGATCAGTCAAAGGTACTTCACACTGGAGTTTTTAAACAGTAAAATTGTGTCATTCCCGTACAAACACACAGACAAGGTAGACAGGCCTCAGCCTATCCCAAAAACCTTCACTGTAAAGAAAACAATTGGTGGCAATGGCCATGAGAATGCTGCTTTGCTCAGATTACTCCCATTACTTATTGGTTATAAAGTTCCAGAGGAGGATGGAGCATGGACGGTGCTCATGGATTTAAAAGAGGTAGTAGAGTTGATGCTTTGCCCATTTTTTACAGATGAATCCATCCAGTATTTGCGAATGAAAATCCAGGACCATAGGAACATGCTACTGGAGGTTTTTCCTGATGTCTCACTCAGACCAAAGCATCACTACACTGAGCATTATCCTGACCTTATACGTTGTTTTGGGCCTCTTGTCCACTTATGGACAATGAGATTTGAGGGAAAACACCGCTATTTCAAGCGTGTAGTACATGACACGCAAAACTTCAAGAATGTTTTAAAAACACTAACAAACAGACACCAACACATGCTGGCATACCATCTTAGTGCCCCATCCTTCTTCAGACCTCACCAGCAGACATCTAGTGTTTCGTCTGTGATGGTATCAGGACTTCCTGATGTTGCAAGGGCATATGTTGAACACCTGACAGACAGCAGTATGATTTACAGCACATCAGCTGTCAATGTTGATGGAACTGATTATGGTGTGGAGATGTTTGTGTCTGTGGGACAGGAGGCGGGTTTGCCTCAGTTTTGCAAAATTGTACAGATTCTTCTTGTTGATAACAAGATTGTCTTTCTTTGCAAGAGACACTTATCACATTATATTGAACATTTGCGATCTTATGAACTTTCACCGGGGAACTTATCCGTCCACACTTTAACAGACCTCAATGACACATTGCCTCTCTCTGCATACATAACTGATGGAAGCCTGCTCTTAACACCAAAACGGTTCATTTTACTACAGTGAAAATTTTGCTCATCAAAGGGTATTGGCTAATAACTTTGTTCAAAGTGATTCTTAATCACGGTCAAACTAACTCCATTTACTCTTTTACTTTTTTTTTCACAGCATAACAACACACATGGCTACTCAACAGAAATTTGTGATACGTGTATGTGTTGCAACAGATGTTGCCATGAAGCTCATTCTAACTGAGCGCCCACATTCAGTAGAAGACCTCAAGAAAATAATGCAAGAGAAGTTTAAGCCCAGGCTGGACTGTGATTTTACCCTTCAATATGAGGATCCCGATTTCAATGGACAGCTCAGTGTTCTTATGGATATCCAGGAGCTCCCTGAGAAATGCACATTGAAAGTGGTGAGATCTGAAAGTGATGAATCCTCCACTGGAAGCTCTGATACAGACATACTCCCACATGTACCTTTAAGACAGCGTCAGAAGAATTGGCCCGATTGCTTCCCTCTGCCAACTTTTTCTTATGAAGTGGAGCATGTACTTATCCGTGGAAATGCTGCCTTTGAAAGTTCAGGAAAGACACTGACCTTAACAAGGGGCCAAAAGCACAATATCCTAGAAAATATGGCTGAAACAATGTACAACTTCAAGCCATACCCACATGACAAGGAAGTAGGAATGGCTGCTGAAGCTCTAGTAACAGCCCATCCATGTCTCAGAGAACATGGAAGTAAGAGTGGTTGGTATGGATGGAAAGTTGCCTTAAAGTTCAAGATGGGAAATTATCGAACTAAGTTAGCCAGATCT
>BJFM01003316.1:29205-41563 GCA_016586285.1 Arothron firmamentum | reverse complement strand
CCCTCCCCCGGCGTGGATCCCGTGCAGCCCGAGAAGCGAGCTGGGCACCAAGGGAAAGGAGCAGATCGACACAGATAATCTGCGTGTGTTCTCCATGTCACATTTCTGTCAGGTGTGGCAGCTCATCAAGCTGAAATAATGAGGCCACATTTCATGATTAGCAACAAAACTCTTTAGAAATTCATGCGACGATAAACCGATGCTTTCTTCAGTTCCTCTGATTGTTTTCCTAAAAAACCTTCAATCTTCTTTTTTTTTTCTCGCTAAATGTCTTTTGGTTCAACGTTGAGAAAAAAAAACAGCAATCAATGGCTGCTCTGAGGGTGAAGTCAAACATTAGCAGAGTATCTTCCAGGCGGGTGTAGTCATGACGGAGCGGAGGCAGAACTGGGTGACAGCATGTGAGCATATGGTTGGGGAATATTTGCTGTGTTTATGCAACTTTTGTCTCCTATAGATTTGACTCTCAAGTGCATTTTACACACCATTGGCGACAATCCCATTATTTGCCATGTCAGGTTAGCTTCCCAACCGGTCAGAATTGGACCGGTTGGAATTGGAAAAACAATTTTCACACACTTTTTTCCCTCTCTCTGTCTCAGACAGGTGAGTTTTTTCAGAACAGCTAAGCCACATATCCATTCCAAAGCCTTAAAAATAAAGTGCAGGGTTTTTGTTTGGTTTTGTTTTGTTTTGTTTGTTTGTTTGTTTTTTTCAGATGAACTCTGTGTGCTACCTGCACAGACATCGGCTTGACAGTTTGTTTCAAAGAACATCTCGGCACCTGAAGGAAGCCGGGCAAGGATGGGGAGAATAACAAAAGTGGTTCAGTCATGCACATCACAGCGTTCTTGTTTTTATTAATCCCCACTCTACAAGGCACTAGCACTTAAAACATGCTTAAGCTAGTACCCTCCAATCGCATCAAAGCCTCGTCTCGTTTGTTGTGTCATTCTTGAGCAGATATTTGCCCAAACAAGTGACAGTAATTCTCGTTATGATGCAGACACGGGAGCCGTATTTCTTTTTTCGCTCCACTTTCAGGTGAAGGACTAGCCGTGGCCTCAGAGCTGGGATACTTTTAATTTCCAGTACTTTCAAGGCACATCAGGCTATAGCGTCGGTCACCGTCTCATCTCATCTGGAGCGTCTCTCCTATCACCCCCAAAATTGTTTGATTCCCATCCCTTCCATTTTACCTACAAGTAATGGGAGAACTTAATTAACTCTCTGCGCGCAATTAGGAAGAGCGGGATGTGACGGAAATACTGATAACCAACCGTGGGGAGGGCTTGGCAGAGCACGGCGCTAAAATCACGCTAATTTAAATAATTGACATTATACATGCTGGTTTGAAAAAAATAATTAAATAATGAAACAACACCTCCGGATCGGAGCTGGGTTTCTTTTTTTTTCTTCTTCTTCTCATTAGGAGGCAAGCTGCGCAACTCCACACTCAGGAGTGAATGTCGAGTGAAGCAATTGCAATAATTACAGCATCAAGAAAGTATGCGTCTGTGTGATGGGAGGAGTTTTTTTTCTGAAGGATGGGAATACGGGAGGAGGCGCTGGCTGTCCACAGGTGCCTCTGATTAAGGGTAATCTGAACAGCCCTCCCTGTTCTTATCTCCGCGCTGGGGCCTGCTCGAGCTCCGCGGCTGGCTGGTGTAATGAGCTCCACAGCCGCACTCTGGATGCCCTGCAGGACGGTCCCTGCAGAGCCATAATGAGCACTCCGGCGCGTCAATTCATGCTCCCCGAGCCACCTTTCCACAAATATGGTGTTGGCACATGTCGTCCACCAAAACCCCTCTGTGGAGGCTCCATCTACTGCATCAGCCATTCGGAGGAAACCCGATCCCCTCGGACATCGGCGCCAGATCCAGCCTCGCATGGTGTGAAGGATGGCCCAGAGGCCGGTCTCGCATGGCATCAATCAGTTGACGTCAGAGCAGCAGAAGATTGAAGGGAGGCGAGGAATACTGGGATGACGCGCTGGGCGAAGAGAGAGGATGCCTAAAGTCATCGAGGGGAGATGGAGAAAGGTAAATAGTGGTACAGGAATGAAGAGGAGTGTGAGAGGAGCGATGAAAGATAAGTTGTGTGACGGAGAAGGAGCTGTGGGAGGAAGGAGAAGCAACAATCTGGGTGTAATGAGGCCTATGGAGGAGGGTGGATAATGAGAGGTGGAGAGTCTGAGTCCAAGGTGAGGAGAGAGGTGAACTAGACGGAGAGAAGGCGTGGAGGGGGGGGGGGGTCTGTTTTGCCAAACAGTGGTCCCTCTCTTGGCGCACACGGATCTGTGTGTTTAGGAAACTGCACTGCTCTGCTTTTGCTCTTTTAAACAACCAGGAGGTGGGTGAGAGGATCGACAGGCCTGACCACGGCATGGGGCTTTGAAGCTGCCACATGCTGAGGCAAATGCTATTGGATTTAAAGAGACTCCTTTAAAAAAAAAAAAAAAAAAAAAAAAGGTTTTCACAAAGAGGAATGGAAATAGAAATCAAGAGACAGAATAATTCAATATAGACGTCCATAGCCTCAGTGCAGCCTGTACACTTACGCCTCATTTTTCATCTACTGCATATGTATTTGAAAGATTAGCATAACAATTAACATTTTCCACGAGCCGGCGTGCAGATAGTAAGATGGCAATCGGGAGACGAATGCAGCAGTTGTTTAGGATTATTCAACAGCATTAATTGCGGCCACGAGCAATTTCCACATTTAAAAATGAGTCCATCTGTCCCTCAAATTGTTTTTTTTTTATTTTTTTTATTTTTGCCTTTCAATGGGTTAAAAAAAAGCCATTAGTGGCACATGCTCATGGTCCTCTGTGCAAACGCCAGCACGTGCGAGTCCGTGAACATTCCCACTGTCGTGTGAAGTTCAGGACTTAAAAGATGCTCATTGGCTTTTATCTGTGCTGTGTGGAATCCACAGCAGCAGCTGTTGCGCTCATGTTTCTGCCACACACACACACACACACACTCACACACGCGCGCAGACGCACACACACCTCCCCAAAATGAACCCGAATCCGTTTGCGTCTGTAATGGCAGATCGGTGGTGGGCGGCCTGAAGATACATTGGGGAGCAGAGTGAAGCATTATAGACTGATACACAATAGATACAATGAAAGGCGAAACTGTTGCATTACTAAATATGTGTATCAGAGGATTACCAGGGTGGGTGGACAGTGTGTCTTATTTTAATTGCTGTGTTTTTTTTTTGTTTTTTTTTTGTTTTGTTTTGTTTTTAAGAATTACATTCCAGCGCTCTTTTTCTTAAAGACAACCTTTGCGTGGCCCAAATCGGTCTTTGCAGACAGTCTTTGCATCTGGGAACAAGGATTACATCATTGTTATTATTATTATCTTGTGAGGGATTAGGGATTTGACTCAACAGAGTGTTGCCGTACAAAAAAAAAAGAAAAAAAAGAAAAAAGAAAAAAAACAACATATTACCACAAAGACTATTGTTCAGATCCTGGAAACGTCTCCTGGAGATGTTAACTCCTAAAGAGGACTTGAAATCAGAAAGAGGAGGGCTCTTTTAGTCATCATGGAAATGATGTTTGAATGATGTTCACCAGCAAACTCGTTGGATTGCTTCTAAAACGTGCACAAACTTGCTATCATTATGTGTTTTCACATCTGTCACTTGGCTTCTGTGCAGTCTAAACAGAGAAGACACCGAACCAAAGCACTGCCAGCGGCCACAATTGACCTTTGGGGTTCTGATCCTTTAATGTGTTTCTCTGTGTTGCTGCTGATAAAGCCTTCCTTTTCCTCTGTCCAAATCTATAAAGCTCTTTTTTTTTTCTCTCCAAAGATCCTGGTAATGTGGAGCGAGCGACACAAATATCCTCCCCATTCTGCGGTCATAACCTCTCCCGCTGCCATCGATAGCTCTAATAAGTGTTTAGAAACGCGCTATATGTGCCTGCAATGGATGTCAAGCTGATGCTTTGGAATGTCATCCAGAGCAGACTGTCTGCGTCGTGGGGGCGGGGCTGGAACTAGAGCGAAAACAAGAGGCTTTATTCACAGCCAGTCCCTTGTAAATTTGTAAAGCCAATCATTTGCATGATGTATGTGTGTCCGTCTGAGAAATAAAACATTTGCAATTCCATCAGCGAAGGAGCGCCTCGGACCAGGGCAGCTGGACCGTAATCCCGGCCGAAGACGTCCCTCTGCGTCCTGCATGGTTATTACGTGAGAACTGCAGGTGGTGATTGACAGGGCAGCCAAACGAGCAGCTCGTACATATTGATCCATGTTCAGCAGCAGTTATTGAGTGTGTTTTTAAGGCAGAGAGGCATTCAGATGCCGTGAATTACGGCTTCCTTTTCACAGATGTAATTAAGTATTTTTTTTTAAAGGGTTATTTATAGGAAGTTTGAGGTCACATAATTGAAAAAGGTTGCTTCAGGTATCAAACAAGACTACAGGATGCATATTACACAGTTGTTAGCATTGATAAATGAGCTGCACCAACAGTTTTCTTTGACATACATTCACTCACTAATGATAACGTGTGTGTGTGTGTGTGTTTGTGTGTGTGTGTGTGTGTGTGTGTGTGTGTGTGTGTGTAAGCTTGTGATGTGAGCTTCCTGGAAGGCTTTTCTACCTGTATTTGATATAATTTTCTCGCTGGCAGTCATGACTGAAGGAACACGTTTTTATAATGAATCATTCTGCACTTTCCATTGTGTAGTACAGGTTTCCTCCTACAGTCCATGAACACGTGCATTAGCTTGATTGTCGACTCTAAGCTGTCCTGGGTGTGACCGGATGGTGTCTCCGCCCTGTGATAGACTGGTGACCTTTTACCTTCCCCACCTAAATCTCATGCCTGTCCATGGATTTGTGCCGGGAAGCAGTCGTAAGTTTGCTTCTCTCTCCCCTCCAGGCCACCACTGCAAGGGGCGTACTGCCGACTCTCCTGGGTCGGAGACTGGGAGAGCACTTGGGACCCCCCACCCCCCTCCTCCACGCCTACTTGTGGTGGTTCATGTGCGGCTGTAACTCCATGAGACCGGAGAGACACGCTGTGGCTTTTTCGGGGGGTTTGACTGATAGTAGCACAGAACACATGCTTGGCACAGCCAGCGCTCGGGGGAATATGGCACACAGCTGGTTTGATTGGGCTCTGGCCTTAATCGGCCGGGTCTCTGCCATCAGCGCACAAGGAGCAGTCACACACGTTAGCTGCGCTCACATGATGGGAAACTGATTGAAAGCTTCTGAATTCAAACACTGAATCAGAGGCTCACAATCGCCACAGGACAAACCAGCTGATGGTCGGGTCCAGGCTCCTTGACAGTTCCGTTGATCTTTACAATACGCCGGTGAAACTACTTTATCCATTTAGTCCTTAAAATAGCTAGGAAGGCTACATTAAAACCCAAAACAGCATAAGAAAATAGACCAAATGTCACATTTTTACAACACATTAGCAAACTTTGATGATTTATTTGTTTTTTAATCAGTTAACATGTCTCTTTTGAAGAGCTAACTCTCTGTGCTCTGGATGCTTTTACTTGATAAGATGCTGCTTGTTATCATTTATCAAAGTTTAGTTTTGTCAAACTGCAAGGACGAGTCAATAACGCCGTGAGGCTAATGTCGTTTTGAATGCACTTAATGCTCCCCACACCCAAACGGGGTGAGGAGCCGCGGTCGTAAATTGGCTGACTGCTGCCGATAAGCTCGGCAGCAAAGCTCCATGCACGCATCTGAATGAAGGTATTAATAGCTGCTCAAATCAGGAATAATGAAGTGACGGTGGCAATGTTGTGTCGCCTCTTGCTCTTGAGAGCAGGAGGTGTGGTGACTTTCAAAAGGGGGATCAGGAGAAAAGCAGCAGCCCCTTAGAACTCAGAGAACGCTGCAATTGTGAAGCAAAAGAGGACATATAACAGCTCATTCCGGTGTCATTTTGCCTCGACTTAAAATGAGAGTTTCACATTTTCAGATGTCTCTTAATCTTTCACGCTCACACATGCATGGGCTGGCGCACAAACAGCACAACAAACAGCACACAAACGCCGCGCACGAACACAAAGCAAAGTCGATGAGCCCCGTTCTGTGTCGAATTGAAAGCATTTGCAAAGCCAGTTCCTTTCGGCCGTGGAGGCGTGCACAAGCGCCGGCTCGGGCTCCCAGAGTGGCTCGTGTAACACTTGGCCTCCTCCCTTGCCACAGCCTGGATCACAAAGGCCCACTGCTATCATCTGGGCGCTGGCAGCCGTGCAGCTAGGCTTAGAATGACAAATTGGTTAGAGGGACTAAGTGACGAGAGCAGGCCAAGAAATATACTTTGAAGGGAGAAATGCATTGTGGGTTGTGACAAGCACGCCACATTATATGGTCAGCTGTACGCGACTCCTACCATGTGGATTGATCCTGATCCCAGAGACACTTAAAATGGCGAGGCTCTTGCATCAAGACAATGCCAGTATTTATCTCAGAAAGTCACCCAAAATACTAGTGGATTAGAGAGCTTTTCAGCAGTCTCTTGTCTCGTGGCCTCAATTTGTATCATGGTCGCTCCTCCTTTCCAAACTATCTTGAGCACCATTCATTTTATAGTGTTTTCTATTAACTCTTGCTCCAGCCTTATCTAGCCACCATCTGTGGCTCAAGCTTAAAGCATAAGACCTAAATCCACCTTTTACCAGGGGCAGGTGAGGTTCTCCTGCTCCATCCCTCCCCCGATTGGTAAATTAATGGGTGGAAAAATGCTGTTAATGGGTAAATAAATACTTCTGAAGCCTTTTATGAGCTACTAGACACACCTGACATGAACAAGGGTACGCAGCGCTTTTATTGTGAAGTCTGCTGGTAAAAAGTAATGTTCCTCTAAGGTTTGTGGGG
Source organism: Arothron firmamentum (assembly GCA_016586285.1). Taxonomy (NCBI): domain Eukaryota; kingdom Metazoa; phylum Chordata; class Actinopteri; order Tetraodontiformes; family Tetraodontidae; genus Arothron; species Arothron firmamentum. The sequence continues at coordinate 34,682 of BJFM01003316.1, read as the reverse complement.
AAAAAAGATCCCTAATGTGGCGTCACAGCAGGTGGCCAGGCTATAAAACATTATTAAATGTTCTCAGCATATTTCAGATTCGAGTTCATTGTTGGAGGTGAGCTGCAGTCAGAATTACATATATTTACATATATTTTCATCTGCGTAATGAATAAAAATGATTCCAATGTGGAAAATTTATTTTTTTAATTTAATGACTCATTTAAAGGGATGTTTTTATACTCTTTATCATAATATGTTGCAACAGCTATTACCTGAAACTGGTAAAAAGAGCTGATGGTGGACCGCTCCGCTTCAAACATGGGTGCAGTTAAGTTAATCCTCGGTGCTTCACACACCTTTAATGCATCAGCGTAGAAAATGTACACAACCAGCTCAGTTTCAAGGTGTGTTCCTGAGATTAGGGCCACCGGTGAACCTCTTTTCATCCCCACTCATAACAGCCAGACGTTTTGTTTGCTGTTTTAGCGAATTACCCAGGAGCACAAGGCACCTTTGACATGGTGCACTAAGCCCTTCCTGACACTAAACAAGCTTTTTGGTATACAAAGCTGAACCTCCCCCTTGGCGGCTCGGGCTCACGTGTAAAAGCTTCCGCTTTCGGCAGTGATATTTAGCTAGTTTTCAGGAAATTATCGGTCTCGCATTGTTGAGCCTGGTCAACGGTGGAAAATTCCATCTGAGAGCCTAAATGTGTTCAACATACCTGAAACAGACATTTTCAGCAGTTCACACAACTGTATTGCTGTAACTGTGCACAAATATTTCTCCTGCACCCACACCATCTCCTGGTTTGAGATCCTGCTGTATCAACAGTGGGGAGCGACACGAACGCCTCATATGTAGAAAGCAATTATAACATTCTACTGCATGGTTTTTGGCAATGTGGTCAATGGGAAGCTGTGTATGCCTCCAGGATTCCCTTTCATGTAAATTAGGCACTCTTTCCCTGCCATTGCGACATCGCCTTTGTGCGAGGCTACCGCGTTTCGGTGAACGAGCCACGCCACGACAGAGGCAGCACACGCTATCAGAAGTACCGCTTTTTAGTTTCCTGCCTGAGCAAACCGCATGTAGCAGTTGGCATCTCCCGAATTTGGTTTGAAGTTGTAGAGTATTTAGCTTTTGTTGTCAAATTGCTTTGCAAATGAGGCCCACCCTGGCTCGGTTTCAAAGAGCCTGTGCTATATGTGTAGCTTCCTCCAGGCACCAGTCTGTGAGCCTTCATCGCTCTCTTTGCGTATGCACATTACTGCACTAAGCTCACTTAGAGGATTGGATAAACATGCCAAGCTGAGAGGAAGATGGAAAGCAGCATGCATGCGTCTTCAGCCTGCCTGTGTGTTGTTTCTGTGGCCCTCATCCTGACTGACGTGCTCTATCTAATAACATGGCAGGTAGACAGTATGAAAGCCTTGTCAAATTTTGCCCATTAAAGTGATATTCAATCACTTTTTGATGGGCTTCGTTTTGCTCCAAGCCACGCCTCATAATGATTCAAAATTCCAGAGCCATTCACTGTGGAACGTCACGTCCCTTGAAGCCCGATCAAAATAATGGTTTTCATACATCCTATTTGTCCTCCACTGGCAATGACATTAATAGGAGGTGATGGTATATCGAGATTTTAAAAGATTTTTTTTTTTATTTTTTGAGAAATTTTGGCAAAAAAAAGAGACACCTTGGCTTGCAGTTACAGGAGTTTCTTGTGGAGTCTTCATGGGAAAGGCATCACTTTACTGTACAAGTGTTGTGTATATTGCACGCCTCTTTGACTGCATGTTTAATCCAAACAGATAAATAGTGCTAAAGCAGGGTACAGATACGCTGTGAAATAGGCTAAATAGGCTTGGGAAATGCTAATGAATAGCAGCAAGAACGAAAAAAGGAAGGACTGTGAGGCTGTCTGTGAGGCTCTCTACAAGTCTGTAAATGTGAGTTATTGGAGTTATGCTAGTTTATTGACACTAAAGTTTTAAAGTGGAAAAATGACATCTCTTCCTTTCATGAAGCACTTGTAGCTCAGAGTTTCTCTTTTGCTCCCTACTTTCTGCTCACTTTCAGGAGGTCCTCTCACGCTGCAGAGAACAATCACGTAAAAGGAAATCCACAGAGAGCAGCAGAGACAGAAGCATGGAAAAGAGAATTTATTTGACGCTATGTGCTACAGATCAAAAACATTGCAGTCACATGATCAAAGGCATTTGATAATCCTTGAACTACAATGCTCCTTTAATCCCAGCAAGAGACTATGTTTTATGGGGGGGGGGGGGTGAAGACAATGCTGGGGTAGGAAATAGAACTGGAATGGCAGCGAGGAGCCGCTGGAAATGCATTTCACTAAATAGCATGCACTTTTAAGGCTGAGGAGAGCATGAAGGCTCCTTGTGGGCTGAGCTGATGGGTGTGTAGACACGGACACGCTGCAAGTCCCTGTCCACTCGGTGTTTTGGGAAGTGGGGGTGCAGACTGGAATCAAACGGTGATATTCCCAATCCAGACTATTAAAACAGATACTTTGGCCAGGTTTTCCACCAGATCACGCTCACATTTGCTGAACTTGAGATGTCTCTTGGGCGGTTCTGCATGAACTGAAGGCCTTAGTTCAGATTCCTCAGAAACGGTGCTCGGCTGAGATTAGCTGCAGAAAAACAAAGCAGAAAAAGATCCGTGAGGATCTATATTACACCTAGATCAGACAAAGCACCACCACGATTCCGTCTCCTTGGAAGATAAAATAAATATGCAGATCATATTTTTGTGCTCTCTGGGTCTCATCAAATAGCTACCCGGAGCACCCTGAAAGGACAAGGACATCGATATGCGGTGTAATCCAAGGCCCTCTGATGCAAACACTGTCAATAGCGGTTCCACAAGAGACACGAAACCTTTCAGATCAACCGAAGGAGAAAGAGACATCATTTTTTACTTACAGCTTCTTGCCCTGACTGAGCTCAAATTTGCATCTCTTGCTCGATTAATAAAATGAGGCTGTCAGTAATACAAATGAGGGAGCTGATGATGATATCGGCGTCTGTGTTCCTGTGTCCAACAAAGGGAAAGGGATTAGGCTTATCGGCGGGTGCTATCAAGCTCGAACGGGCCCCATTATTTCTTTGAAAGATAAAGAGCTGAATCCGAACGGAGGTTATGGAAACATATTGCATTTGTATTTAGAAACACCGCTTGTTCCGTGTCGTCTGTTCTTTGGAATTAAAATGCGGCTCGGAGAGGGAAGGCTTCTGCCTCGTTTGCTTGGAAATCTAAAAACAGGGATTTTCAGCGCTCCCCACTCACCGCTGTTGCTCTTGATTTACCCGCAGCCATTATGCGGGCTGGAATATTGTAAGAGATGTGGTTCGTGCTATAATTGGACTGTCTTGAATTTTTCATCTACATCGCCACCTACACTAACAATAAAAAAAAAGACATAACCTGCTATTTCACAAGCATTATCGAAATCTAGGTCATTCTGGCTTCCCTCCACCAGATATCACAACATCTACATCCCTGCATTATACGCAAACACAAATTCAATTTCCTGCTTTTATCCCCAAAGAAAAGAGCTCATGTTTATTTGTCACATCAATTAAGATATCATGGTTCTAAACCCGCTCAATCTGCAGGGAATATTTTGTCTGCTAATTCCAGAGTCGCGGCTAGGCCCATTTCCTCATTCATATTTCATGACATGGTGTTTATACAGCGAAAGAGCCTGGCTGCTTCTTTTTCCCTCTGCCCCGGCTGTCTTGGCCGGTGAGGTGTTCTCCTCCTAAGCTGCGATGAAATATAGATGTCGAGGGCCCAGAGAGTCGAGAGTCTCATCTGTCTACAATAAGGAGGCCATTAATGGTGGCGGAGAGCATCAGTCGTACAGCGGGCATGTAATTGGACATGGGGGCATAACTGCTATCACCTGCTAAGAAACCAACAGTGCCGTCCACAGGGGGTCACGCCCCCAACGGATCCTCCAAGAAGTTTACGGAGCCTGTCGACTGTCCCGCTGGGTCGGCCTCAACCTTCGCGTTTTTGTTTTCTTTTTTTTGATGATGGCAGTCTGAGTATGCAAATATTTTTGCACGCGAGATCTTTGCATAATCACAAACAGCGCGACCATCTGTTGTTGGCTTGTTGACTTACCTTGTGTCTGCTTTTTAATGGTGTTTTCTTGTATCTGAGGGTTGTTTCGGTGTATTAACAATGTGATAATCAGTTCAACTCAAAGAGGGGGAGAGAGAAAGGCTAAGCATATGTCCGAGGAAATCTTCCCAGACGGATTTATTATCTCTGCAGAGTGTCGGGAGAAAGGGAGCCCGGAGAACACAAGACAGCATTGTCATAAAGATTTAAAAACATGACTGTCAACACACACCGAGGATGTGGATTAGCGTGCGGCAAAGAGCTGCTTCCTGATTCAGAACCACTTAACGCCCTTCAGATAAACTGCACATGTGCTAATGGAAAGGGTCTGTGAAATAAGATGAAAATACTGTCACCCAAGATTTGCCGCTGGATGCTCTGCCCTGAGAACATGCCCCTCATAATGTGTTTTTCTTGTAGAACCTGAGCCCGACGCCGGAGAACTCTTTTAACTCGCCACCGCCCATTTGTCCACATAAGGTAAGCTCCTGTGTGTGTTTGTGTTTGTGTGTATGTGTGTGTGTGTGTGTGTGTGTGTGTGTGTGCGCGCGCGCGCGTGTGTGTGTGTGTGTGTGTGTGCGTGTGTGTGTGTGTGTGTGTGTGTGTGTGTGTGTGTGTGTTCTTGCACTTTATGCATACTGAGCACAAAATCTTCATTCTACTTTTGAAGTGAGGACATTTTTGGGAAGTGAGGTCATTTTGGCTGGTCCTCAATACTTCAAAGGCCTGTTTGAGGGTTCAGACTTGGTTTTAAGGTTAGAATTGGGTTTAGGTTAGGGTCAGAGTTAGGGTCAGAGCTAGTGTCAGGGTTAGGGTCAGGGTGTTAGTTGGAATGGAAAGGGTTAGGGTAGGGGGCTGGGTAATACATTACGGTCCTCACAAAGATAGAAGTACAAGGGTGTGTGTGTGTGTGCACGTGTGTGCGTGCGTGTGCGTGTGTGTGTGTGTGTGTGACTCGTAAATTAGCTCAGCCATGCCAAGCCTCCTTTCCCCTCTTTGAACTTTCACCAACTTCTGTTCTTTTTTGCATTTTGAGTTTCTGAAAGGTTTATTTTTCTTCTCCTGATACTCACGCCTCCGTTTTGTTACAATTGTGCGTTTATTCAACGTGAGGCGTGAAAGACAGATTTATTCAATGCTAATTAGCCTGGTGCATGAGCAGCCAGAGCCATCAGTTTCCGATGATCTCAAGGCATCTTCACACACTGTCTGATGTAACTTTCCCCTTCACTTCCTGCTCCCTCTGCGCGCCTCCCACAAATGTGATAATGTGCTATGTAGTGAAATTCACACACACGGAAATCTGTTCACTTAGCACCAAATATGTCAAAAAAAAA
>BJFM01003316.1:14824-29163 GCA_016586285.1 Arothron firmamentum | reverse complement strand
AAAAAAAGCCTTGTGTCCTTTTCTGGATGAATGGCTGGAGCGGCAGAGAGTGACTTACTGCTCGAATGGACCTTAGTAAAAGGACCCCAGTGGAGAGGAGCGAGGAGCCATCTGACAGCCTGTCATCAGCTGTCTGAACCCTAACATTACTCGTCATCACTAAATGCTGCTGAAAGCTTTGAAAGTAAGAAAATATGAACAAAACATGCTACTCGCACTATTTCCTTTTTTATTTCCTTCCTGATGGGGGTCTGTCAACGCCGCATCTCGCTCTGGAGATCATTACTTTCTCCGCTTTCCCTATCGTCCTTTCTTAGAGGCGTGCTGCTGATTATGGCCCACGTAACGAGGAAACGCCATGCGTTCGTGGAGAGTGTTATTCGCGATTTAGCTTTAGCAGCAGAACATAATATCCCTCCAGTCAACTCACATTAGTCTCCATGATCCACATCTCAAAATGTGCTGTGAATGCAATGGGCCAGCTGGGCTAATTTAGTGTGTCAGTTAGCCAAGCAGGCTGCTAGAATGAGAAATGGCCGAATATGATTTGTATGAAAAGAATATTCTGATTATGATGGCTCTGCTAATAGAATACCCTCTTCTTCACACTATTTCATCTGCATTGTGTATCCACTAGATAGACACAGGCGTAAGTAGAGGGCTTTTAAACTCACTGCTCTGTGATAATATTAAGAGTGCAAGAGTGAAGGGGGAGGGGGGGTTAGAAGGGGGCCTCTAAGTATATATAATTGCTTCTTGACACATTGGCCAAATTTTGCAGTGCCAGTATCAATGATGATTAACGGCTGTCCGAGTGGGTGGGCACTGCAGGTCGTTCTGGGCTTTTGGTTTCCATAGCGATGCTAGCGCGAAGGCCATATATTACATACTGAAACTCCCAGGGGTCTGCACATTGTTAAACTACAATTACAACTCAAACTGAGAGCATTGTCCATCCACTGCAAGTTATTTGATTCATTTGCAAACAGCTTGAGCCTTTTTTCCCCTCTCTCTTTATTTAAACTTTTTTTCCACCCCATTTCTCGATTTTTTAAATGTCCTCCTCTGGCAGGCATGGAGATAAGGAGTGAAAATCCTGCGTTCAGTGAATAATTGATGAGTGGGCTCACTCTCCGAGCATCATTACAGTATGGTAGTCTGGGTATGAGGTGAGCCTAAGATCATATTTCCGACATCAGGCTTCAGGCAGTGGAAAATTGTGTCCGTTTTTCACAAGGTTCTCTTCTCCTTGCATGGCATGAATAACAAATTTCCAAATTCGAACAACAGAACAGCAGTAACCAAGTGAAGCGCGATGTGAGGTTGTTTCAATAGGCGAATGTTTGTTACAGTTGTTTGACCAGTCCTAACTCTCGAGCACGTTGCTGTCGGGCGCGTCCTGACCGACATTATTACACTGGAGTCTATCTGTTTGGGTCTATGTAGGCATGAACGAGCGCGCATGCATAAATCTGCGATGCGTGTCTGTGTGAACCATGCAATCTAGTAAGGTGACAGATGGTGAGGGCAAGGATGGAGGGGCGGGGATCAAGCCCCTCTGACGGCGTGGGGTCCGCCTTCCACCCTGTTCCTGCCAACTACGAAAATACTGTAAGGAGAAAAGGTGCGATGCTGGGAGGCCACATCGCAGTTATATTTTGCATGCGGGCCGAGAGAGTCAGCACCAGCAAGACGCCCGCGACCAGCAGAAAAGTTGGGGAAGTGCTGTAGCAGCTCGCTCCGCTTCAGGCGCCAGTCTCCAGGGTCTGATCTGGATGTGAAACTCTGACAAAAATATTGTAAGCTAATGTGCGCAATAGCAGTGTTTTTAAGCCAAGGAAATGGTGCTAAAAAAGTACATCCTAATGGTGATTCATTCTGGATGATAAAAGAAAATCCCCATGGCAGCTAAACAACAGGGTAGTCATGCAGCAATTTAGCTCAGTTGAAGGCATCAAGCGGATGACGGTTGTTAGAAAGTCCTCCTCCCGACCACGCTGGCGCAGACAGGCATGGACTCGGCCGCTCGCGCGCACACAGACGCAATTCATTTGAGGTAAATGTGATCTCAGAAGACAAGCAGCAACGACCTCCAGCTCCATTCGGTGCCTGGGGTAGCATCGGCGGCCGTCGTCAAATAAATAATTCTTTGCGACGGAGGGAGAAGAGGAAAAAAAAAAAGACAATCCGAAAGGTCATTTGTGACCTCTGGGACCAGTGCCGTGCAGCATCTGTCACCAGCAAGCACCACATGTCTGTGTCAAATGGCAAAAGGTATGCAGTGGAGCCAGCCTGCCGTGTAATAAAGGCAGGAGGTTCGTATGTGCGCAGCGTCGCTGGCTCTGGTGCGGTGACCGGGGCTCTGTGGTCTCACCGTTTATCCGCTGAAGATTCGAGAAGTCGTGCGGCGAACATCCTGCTTTGGTTCTCCTGAAAGCCTGCTTCAGATTTTTTTGACAAAAGCTTTTATTCTATAAAATATAATTTCATTAGGAATAGTGTTGGGCGTACCTTCACACAAAGCTTCCTCTGAATGTTTTATGAGAACAGGGTTATTCTCCAGGGGATGAGTGGCAACGGCCGGCCTCCACACTTGATGTTATCTCTGTTGTCACATGATTTCCACAACAAGGGTTAATAGGTTCAAAAAAAAAAAAAAAAAGGTGTGTGTGTGTGGGGGGGGAGAATATACAATTTGCGCTTGCCTGTCAGGCAATGCTCAGCGGATCTGGATGAAACCACACCCCCACGTGGAACAAATCAATAATTTTCCATTTCTAACCAAATTCCTGCATTTGAATGGTGAAATCCAATCTTCACGGACACACTAAACAAATTGGATATCCGGAAAGTTGCATTAGGAAGCAAAACAGAGGTGACATGGGTGCTTCTGTAAGGGGATAGGCCATACGTGCTGCCTGTAGGAGGAGTAGAGCTCACGGAATGTCATTAGAAATCTCTCCAATTGCAGTGGAGATGGACTTCTCCAGCGGATCCCCCAGATGTCTTGCACCTTGCTCTGTCTCCCTCCTGTCGGCTGTCCTCTCCTCTCACACACTGCAGCACATTTCCCCTCCTACATGCAGCTAAACCAATCAGGGATTTGAAGGCCTCAGTTCCAATCAATTACCATCCAAATCAGTGCAGGGGCCTCTGATATAGAATCATTTGTCAAATCATTGCGGATGGCTGGGGCAGGTGCCCCTGTGTCACAGGCCATATCCACATGGAAATTTCTTCTCAGGGTGGGCTCTCCCAGCATTCCCCAGCCTATTAATGGAGTCATTGTGTGCTCCAGGACTGCAGTCCAGCCGCCTGTTCCTCTGGATTGCTAATATAAGCATCTTAGCTTGACCGGTGGATAATGCTAAGTCCCGGGGCTTGTTATAATGATTTGGGCTATTTTTAAGTGAAAGATTACTTTAACCTGTCTATTTCAGGCTCCAAGTCATAGGATGTGAACCAAAAAGGCTTTTTTTTAAATGTAGCAATTTGCTGTGACAGGGGAATACCAAGTTATCTATCATGCATATGCCAAGAGATTGCATCCTAGCTCAGTAATCTGTTCAAATTCATTGTACCAGACAAACAATTTAACATCGGCTTTTCATAACATTCTGTGAAGTTCATCCATTAAAAGCACAAATCAATCATGACCTTTGGCTCCTGTTGGTGTCAAGTGCCAACATGGAGAGTGAGGAACAAAACCATGAGCTGAAATGTGGAATTTCCTTATGCTTTGCAGTGAATTGATATCAGCTTTTTTAGGCTCTTTTGGGTTGGTTTGGTGATTGTGTTGGGGCTTTGATTTTTGCTGTGGTTACAGCACCGCTGTGGTATCTTTCTGCTAACCACACTCGGGCTCTTGTAAATGTCAAACAGACCACAATTCCCAGAGACGTACGGCATCCACAAAACACCGTACATCCACGCCGCTCCCCTCGCTCCAAGGTACGAAAGAATTGTTCTACTGGTATGTGCACCGAACAAAGCATTAAAGCAGGCAGGGACTGAATAAGCAGGCTGCTACGTCACAGAAGTATCCAAGTACGTTAGTACAATAACCTGAAAGTTGGGTTTGCAGTACAGCCCTTGTTGACAGTGACAAGTCTACAGTGAAATTGTTTTACATCCCAGCGACAAGTGATGCTTCAACACGGGAAGAAAAAGTGTGATACCAACTAAAAGTCTGGGGTCATCAAATATGTCTGGAAAAGGAGTGATGGCTGTGGGGAAGCGCAGTAAGTGTCGGCCACTGTGTTTGCTGTTTTATGGATTCTGACAGCTGCAAAAAAAAGGCTTTAATGAATCAGGGAAATCTTTCATAAATTCATGGGTATGAGTTCGATGCACCGTCATGCATGTTTTGTTGATTTTCTCCTCCTGCTTGTATGTTTTCTCTCCTCTCTGGAGCTTCATCCTCTGCTCCCCGTCCTTCCGAGCTGGCTGCCGCTCGCTCTGGACCTCCAGCTCTGGCTCTTTTATGCTCCTCTCCTCCAGCTCTCTCCTGGAGGATCCCAGCCCCTCTTCCTTCAGAGTGTTGTCAGATTTTGCTGTCTTCCAGAGCAGCCAGGAGAACAGGGGCAGAAAGCTGATTTGGAGACTCACAGAATATGAAATGAACCTTTGTGCCCCCTGTTTTTTTTTTTTTCTTCTTTTTTCCTTTACCGATGAGCCTAAGATAAGGCCCTGAATCTGAGAGGGAGGACATTCAAACCAAGACACGTTGGCACTCTCCTACAATGGAGGACACCTCTCAGATTCATGCACCGAACTCTGCTATCTTCTGAGAATTGATTAGGCCACCAGCAGCTAATGTGTTTATCTCTTATCTGAAACATAACATGCTCTAGAGCAATTAGCAGGCGTGCGTGTATCGTATGGTACCGGGTCTTATCCTGACAGGATGTGAACCACTCTAACACCCAGATCTAACCCCAAAGTTATCTCACCAACTACGGCTCCAGCTTCTCAGTTAGCGCCTCAGGCCTAATTTGTACATGTCCTGAATTGATGATGCTCTATTCGAAAGCTTCTGGTGGAGCGACAGTCGGCACATGAGGAGAATGATTGTTATTTCTGCAGCATTCATTTTCTCGGCCAGGTTGTCGTCATGTAATTGTCTACCATTAAAAGGAAACTGCATCGTGAGATTTCCATGTTTAATGACTTTAACCGAAGCCTTCAAGACTTCATTAGGTTGCACAATGGAGCAGCCCAAAATTGATTGTCTTAGGAAAATGCATAGTTCTTAAAAGTAAAGTGCGCAAAACTTGTTTGTGCAGGTGATTGGGACCAAAACAAAAATGGTTGAAGGCTTAGGCTGTTAATTATACCAACGGCAAATGAAGCAGCTGTGGGGTAAACCATCTTGATTCACAGAATTTATCTGTCAGGAAAGTATTAGTCAATTATTTCTGTATCAATAATGTAGCCAGCCTCTTGTTTCTTCCATCCTCATCATTATAAGGCAGTGCTGTGGGATGACAGGAATGGCAGCCTTTTGTTTTTTTGTGAGTTCCTTTTAGTGTTTGATACACATTATTTTAGAAGCTATCTTCAAATCAGTGTCAGATCAACAACTGGCAGACAATGTCTGGCAGGCATATTAAAAATAAATCTCCAAACAAAAAATAAAAAGTAACTGAAATGAATGGTTGCCGTATCGTAACCTGTGTTCTCCGAACTCGGCGAGGGGCACGAGAGGCCGGGATCACCGGCGAGGACTTGATGCTACCAACCCTTGGCTGTGCTTTTGTTGTGTCGTGCTTTTGTTGTGTGGTGCACAAACAACGCGATGGAAAGACAGGCTTACAAGAAAACATTATTGATAGCAACATTTGGTGGTATTTATGCTAACTTAATAAGAAAATGTTTTATTCAGGTGTCAGCAGCTAAAGAAAATAGCTTATAAACACTGTGCACAGCACAGATAAAGGTTGTCCTTCCTTTCCTTTTTTACCTGGATCTCCATCAACATCAGAGTCCCCACATGTGGTTCTGGTCCTGCTCAGGTTTTCTTCCCGTTCCTTGCCATTGTCATAAATGAAGTCTGATTGAATTAAAACTGAATCTAAAATTGGGTCGCTGTTTGGGCTGAAGGACGGCTGTGATTGCATGCCATTTGTACTAGCTAGCAGCCCAAATAGTTAAAATCACTTAACAACTGACACATTCTGTAGACTTGCTAATTATCTGCCTCCGTTTGCTACAGACCCAACGTTAGCATTTCTGTGGTCATCTTTTATGGGATGAATTCAGCATTCATTGACTCACACTGCCGATTCTAACCGCTGGTGTCTTCTTCCTCCTGATGCTTCACTACGTCTCCATTGTCACAAATGAAATCTCACTGTCAGCACCGAATGAACAAAGGATTTTCAATAGTTACCACTTATTTCTGATGCTGATAAGGCAGCAAAGTTGATGTAAGTGAGGAAGCAACAACTTCATTATCTGTTCTCTGCATTCACAGCTCGTGTTCGGCATGCAAGCAACACTTATGGCGTAGCCGCTAATACAGCTACATCTTTTATTCCATATTCATAAGACACAGCTGCCCTCGATATCACACCTCCCCATGTCAGGAATTAAAAAGTTATTTTAGTTGTAAAAATATGTAGCGGAATGGGTACATATCACCCAGAAGAATGGTTTTAATGCTAAGATTCCCATTTTTCACCAACTGCAAGAGACAAAAAAAGCAAAATGATTACCTTCTGTGGAGCAGTTTTTATCATCTCTAAATTCAGACGGAGGAGAGAAAAGAGGAACACTTGGAAGAAAAGAAAGAAATGCTAGTTCAGAGATGATTACAGGCGTGTAAGCGCACACAGCGTTGCCTAGGATATCTTTTTTTTCTTCTCACTCCCCGCGTTTGAATATTTCACACTGGCAGAGTCCTTGGAGATGCAAGTCATACTGTGAGATTTGGACTCGCCGAGCTAAAAAGGCGTAAATAGGAGGGAAAAAAGCCCCAGCAGATCCTGCAGATGACCTTATTACACGCAGTGTGTACCAAGCAGCCGCAATATTGCATTTATTTGTCGTCATTACCGCCCACTGTTGCTGCGAGTGGGAGGAATATCAATTTTGACAGAGAGGGTCTCTGGCTAAATGTTAAGGACACCCCCTGCCACCCCTCCTCCGACACACACGACACACATCCCAACTGATCTGCCAGAGTTTTACTGCTTGTGGATATTGAGTGGGAAAAGGCGCAGAGCCGGTTGTGCTGTAATAAGGCATTTACCAATGCGGAGTGCCGCTGTGCACGGCGAGAACATATGTTAATGAACCTGTGGCCAGAGAAACAGCACGAGGTTTTTGGGGAAAAAAATAAATAAATAAATAAAATAAATAATCAGGGTTGGCTTCCTGGCAGACAAAGATTAAGAAAGAAAATTAATGCGGCTTCCACGATTGGGTGGAAGAAGAGACGGGGGGGGGGCATGTCCTGGCAAGGAAGAGAAGTTTGTTTTGGTGACGGACCCCGTTTGGGCGATGCAGGCAGGCTCTGCTGCGGCTTGCGGATTACATCAATGGCGGCCCCTTTTAACTGCCAGAGAATCTGACATCAACATATTTGAGGAAGAGACGCGCTAAGCAAACGGGGATGTGAGCGCAAGGTTTTTATCAATGTTTTATGAAGCCTGCGCCACTGGTGCCGTGAGAAGGATTGTCTGTGTTCCTTCTTGAGAGCTGACGCTCTACATGTTAGCAGGGAATCTGTCAGCCACTAGAACATGTTTTCTGAAGAATCTCTGCCGAAGATACACGCGACCATTAGGGAACATGGTGAAAAAACACAAAAGTGATGTCCTGACCTGTTGTTTCAGCTCAAGGATCCTCTAAGTACCAGTTCACAGATTGGTATACAATAATTAATGATAAATAGCGCTCCGCTATTGTTTTTAACATTATAATGATGGTTTGATACGCCTAAAAAAGTCCAATTAGCTCCTGATGTCACTCTAATGAGGTCAGACTGAATCCAATTAAACCTTAAAGACCATATTTGTCTGTTGAAAAGTTTGGTGACAGCTTCATATCGGCCGATTTCCTGGGTATTGATTTAAGCAGACATTTATGAATTAAACGGCGCCCACGAAAGCCCCACATGTGTGCATTATTGCATTAAAGTGGCACAGCATTAATGATATGAACCAAAAGTCCCCTGATTCCAGGCTTCTTTACAGATGCTTGCATATTCAGTTGTTCTTTTGCTGAAATATAGATGTGACGACAGCGCATTCCTCGGTTTCCGCAGTGATGTTGATGGCTGACATTGTCGGGCCATCTCCCCTGACGCGTCTCCTCAGCCATGCCTTGAGGTGGGGGCCAGGGTCGCCGGGGCAGCGCTACTCATTTATAGGCTTTGTACAGTCACTAAAAGAATGAGGTCGAGTGGTTGAAATATCTTTTGCTGGATTGGTGACAGGGCTCCATCTGAGACGGAGGTTGTCCGTGGAGGACATAAACTGGAGGAAACCTCCTGAAGTCACGAAGTGATCTTTCTGCACATGTGATGGAGAGTCAGAGATGGTGTATGCTTGGAGATATATGTAGCTGATCACCAGTGGTAGCAACAGGGTGTAGTTTAATATTTTGTAGTTTAATATTTAATCTATCAAAATGCCAGTGAAGAACAGAAATGAAAGTGAACTAAAGGGCTTATTTTGGGGTTGTCAGGTTGCTCTTTTTTTTTTAAAGACAAGACAGGAAAACATTAATCAGGTCAGGTCTGATCATTAGTCCAAATCATGTTCTTGTCAACATTGACTCAGATGTGCTGTTGAGGCCGAAAGGAGGGAAATGAGCGAAAAGTGTCAAATTATGGCCATTTTCAAACGTCTGTTAAGGGCTTATGTACTCTCTTCTCACTCTTTCCACCCTGGTGCTTTCAAAGTGCTCCTAATGAAGCTTCGGTGCTTCGGTGTGAATACAGCCTCTCCAGTTGTGGCCCACATTCACAGAAATCATAAAAACCAATGTGTACGTTACACTTAGATCACTGCACTGTGCTTCACACTAGCTGAACTTATTTAGCTCTCATTCAACACGTGTTTCTCTCCGTTAGCTTAATGGGTTATATTAAGTCACATGGTGCACCATTATTGGCTTGTTCTGCTGGAAGGCATCTTATTTAGTGTGAGCTGTTTTATGGCACCATGTGCTTTAATTTCACATCATGGATTCTATTTTAATCTATTTGTTTCCAAGAGTTTTTTTTTTTTCTTTTCTTTTTTTTTACCCGCCGCCTAATCATTTGGTTATTTCTGCCAGCAGCAAAGCAGCAACATATGGCGGGCAGTGAGGCTGTTTCCTGTTAACAGAACCACACAGCAAATGTACATTATGCAGAATAAGTGTAACATAAAAGCTAACATCCACAGATATTGTTTCTCTGCTCAGTAGCGTGCACTGCTAATTTCAGGGCAGCAAACATTTCGCTTTTATAAAACCAGTCTTCATAAGACTGAAGCAGGAACTTCAGTCAGCACACCATTATTATGCAGTTAGAAGCTGCTTGATATAGACTAGAAAAGCAGCGTGGAATAGATTCTCAGTTCCTCTGCTGATACTTAAAACATAAACCAAAATGTAGACTAGATCTAAGCTGCGGCTGCACATGCTGACAGGTACAGCCATTTCTAGAGACACCAGCATGTCTCATAAATATTCACCACAGTGGGTTGCACATCTCCAGATCACAGTCTGAAAAAGTAGCACTGGGATGCTGCAAAAACCCCGCTGCCGAGTCTGTGTACATCTGTATGCGGCATCGCAGCTTGCGGAATCAACGAGGTTTTGGGTCAAAGGCCAGCATCAGGAGCACCAAGGTGTGTACGAAAACAGTGTTTCCTGGTGAAGCAGCCAGACCCTGTGGGTTAAAATGTTCCCCGCGGCTTCCAAGCAAAAACACCATGATACCCTCAATTTGCATAGGGGTAAAGATCAGTGTAGCTGTTGGAGGCTGCTGACAAAACAGCGCTAGCCCTTTTTTCTTGGGGTGTAGTCTGGAGTAAAAGGAGGTGAGCAGCAGCGAGTGATGTGGGTTGAAGAAGTAGATTCTCAAAGAAGGATTCTTCCTTCACTGTAGTCGATCTCAACAGGCATTTTACCAAGCAAAGATAGGTGGCAAAGTACCCACAACCCCTTCACATCAGCACCCAGTCAAGGACGCTATTCGCCCCCTTTGATGCCGTTTGAAGTCAGCAGAGATTTGAAAGTAGAGAGAGTTTTAAAAAAGCACCTCTCTAAAAATGGCACGGCACTGCTTTCATATCTTGTAGCACTTTTTTTTTGTTGTTTTTTTTAGAGATAATTATTAAGTTAGATGTCACCGCAGTGAGAAGGATGTCCTTCAAGCCTCACGTGATTTCAAGGGACAGCTTGACAAAACTCACTTTGAATTTGGTTGAAAGCGTGTCTAATTGAATTTTGATACGTAATTAAATCAAGCAATAAATCAGCCCAGATCCCAGTGCAACCGACAATTCAACACTCCTGAGCACCACAAGCTAATTATGATGAAGTTATTATCTCAGCCAAAGGGAGTGCTCTGAATGGCTCCTTCGTGCAGCGTGTGGAATCTCCTCCACTAGAACGTGCTCAACCTTGAGGAAAGGGCATCTGTTCTACCGAGGATCCAAAAAATCCCATAAAAGTCCCCTGCTCGGCCGTTCACGCCGCTTCGTTGGGACGGATTTTTATTTTAAAGCTGGTTGTGAAATAAAGTGCTGCCTGTGGAATGTTACTGATGCTCCTGATGCATCGTTGTGCTACAATTACAACTGGTACTAATTTCTCTCTTTAATCCCTGCGTGTGTAGGAAGTGGCTACATTGATTTGACATGAAATTAGCGCATCATCCTCATCATCTGTGTTCTGGTTTCATATGGTTAATCGGGTACCTTTAAGTGCACTGTATATGCCACATACTGTGCATGTAATCTGGTGTCATAAAGTATTAAATAAGGGCTAATTATAACTTTGCAGCTATGTATCATAGCATTTTAATGCCATCACTAAGAGGGCAAATCTGTTGGCAAAGCGAGGTAAAAACAACATTTTGAAAAAAAAAAAGCAATGCTTCTAGATGGATCTGCTTACATGAATAAAATATGTTTTCGACCTGCTTGGATTCTCCAAAACCTTTAACAAATATATAACGAAGTGAAGCGGGCAGACTTCTCCGGCTCCCCGGCAACCGTACTAAATCTAGCTGGAGCCGGTACTTTTTTCTTTTTTTCGGAAATGAATTCTCGGCCATAATTACTGAAGTAGCCCCCTTTTGCATAATTTGATGAGCAAAGAGAGCATTGATGAACTTTTTTAATTATTATGCCACTTGGGATTCTGGCACAAGTGCCACATAAAGGGAAGGGTGGGGGTCCAGCACTCCGGCAGCTAGCGAGCGCCTCTCCTGCTCCTTTCTTTTCCCGCTCTTCCTGTCTCTCTTTTAAAAAAAAAAAAAAAAATTCACCCAATTTGTCGGTCCAAATGAAACAGCAAAAGGTTAGACTGTGGAGTAATTAACAGCAGCTAGCCTAATGAAATCAGAAGAGCCCGGCACACCAACAGGATCAATAGCATACTAAGAGTGAAGTGAAAGGTGGGATCGTCCAGGGGGAGACATGTATAGAGCACTTAATAACAATAAGCTGATGAAAAGGCAACATGTTGTGAACTTGTAAATCAAAATTGGCTCGAATGCGCCGTGACATTATTGCTGTGTAGTAATTGTGTTAGAGGAAAGTTGTTCCTTGCGCATACTCGAGTGCTGTACAGGATTTACACCCCCCAACCCCCACCCCACTCTGCTGAGAGGGTCTATCCCTTTATTGAATGTCAATAAGTACATCAATGCACTTTGGACAACTGAACACCAGTGCAGAGGGAAATGGGGATTCTGCTTATCTAAGGCAGCCCTTAAGTGTATGGAGGACTTTATTAGCTGCTTCTGATGGGGAAGTGTTTTGTTTGCAGCAGTTCCATCACACTGCCTTTGCAGTGAATCAGGCGGGGAGCTATCAACAGGGTTCGTTCTTCCTCTAGAAATAAAAGGTGTGGTATTTGAAGGAACTTGATCTGAAAAAGGGAATAAATGAGGATCTATGTATGTGTGTGTGTTTCAGCAGCCTGTGCGGAAGGTCGCACACCAGAAAACTGGACCCCTATGCTAAAGACCCATTTAGCCTAGCACCCTGTAGGCGGGTGTGTTGTGTTATTACCCCCAAATAATAAAACACAGAATATAAACTTGATCTGATAAAACCTCCATAGTTTCTTCTCCAGCATAATAAAGTTAGGGGTTAATTAAGTCATTCCACTGACTCACTGTGACGGCCCATGGCAGCAGAGATGTGCATTTTGATTATGACTTGGGGACCCATTTGGAGGTGTTTTCAACCGAGGCCGCGGAGTTTAAAAGTGGTGGGCTGCTGATGGAGATGCTAAGGTAAAAGGTCTGCTGTAAACCCCAGATGAAACCATTTCTTCTCGGATGTTCATTCGCCACAGCGCACCGCAGAACATCAGATAAAAGAAGTCGTTTACACCTGGGAACAAAGCAGAAGAGGTGTAGCTAAAGTGCAAGCTTTTCTTGTGTGCAGACAAGGACTACTGGCAAAGCTTAGTTAATTCAGTACTAAAATCAAAATATCTCCATGGTGAGGCTCTGCTGCTATGTTGCAGCTCCGTACATTTTGTTTTATATAGCAGCAGATTCGGTGAATGTGAGGACTTTACATCACAGCTCTTTACTGAAAGTGAAGTAATAAAAAAAAAACAAAAAAAAAAACCCACAGATATTTCAAACTACAAACAGAGGCCCGCAAGAGAAACGGAACTTCAAAATTCAGAGATTCAGAAACAATGGGATGGAAAAAACATTGCTCCTGAAGAATAGGGTCTGTAAATGGATAGATAGATAGAGCTTCCACTAGAGTGTCTAGAGCCTTGATCCCAGTTCTGGTTCTCACAAAGTCGACCACAATCTGTTCAGGGTCTTTGCTGAAGACGATTCCAGTTGCACCACTTCATAAAGTCATCTGTTCGCCGCCTGCGCTCTGATTCCAGTCAATCTCTTATACAGCCAACTGCAGGAGAGTCATTAGGGAGCTCCTACAGATGGTGGGATTGAGACTCGGAGGTGTAGGGAGCGAACAGGAATGGAGATAGAGTACGCTCCCCTGAGGGGCTCTGTTGCTGATCACTACCTCAGAGAGGGAGCCCCAGACGCGCCAGCCGGCTCCTATCTGACAGATCATCAGTGGTCGAGGCAGAGCCAGCGCTCATCCTCAGCAGCTTCTTGCTGGGTGGGTGCGGCTGAAGAGTCTTAAAAGTAGAAACAGGTGACTGAAACATCAAAATAGAGTGTCTCTGGTGGAGGTCAAGCAGAGGTCTGGCTCAGTCTGCCCAGTCCCGGCAACACATGTGACGTCTTTTTATTATGGTATTCAAATGAAAGCGGGGTCCTCCGAAAGAAAGACAGCGATTGATGGGGCGCCTGCGTAACCACATCAGCAGCTTGAAAGCCCGTATCATTGCTCCTTTACTTCCTACCTGCATTTGAGTCCAGCCGTATTTCATTTAGAAGCAGAACACAATAAGGTTGAGTGTTTTTAATCAATTATTTATCCAATATTTTAATGATTGGTGCACCTGGGCTGATCAAAGGCTCAGCCAGAGCTCCGCTGCATTTGCTGGCAAAGACAGCTTTGATGTGCCATGCCAGCACATGCATTTATCTCCGGCAGAACTCTCCCCGCTCGGGAGTGGCTGCTTTGAAAGGGCTCGTCTGACAGGCATACGTGCTGAGAGAAGGTCACTGACCAATCCTTACGGAGGGAGATGAGACCCCCCACCCCCGTTCCCCATCTGCAACAATCCCATGTGGAATGGCTGTTTTCAATGTCGTCTAAATATGACGAAACCCACAAGTCAGCTGCTCAGATCCCTGGTGTATATTATCATACATTTAATTGGTTAGCGATGTCTCTGGCTTGAGGAACGTGTCACGAGATTCTGAATAAAACATGACTCGCGGAGGAAGAGTCCTCCGATTGCAGGAAAGCGCAGCTTTAAATGGCCAGTCAGCGCATGCAAATGTGCGACAGCTTAAGTGGACCTGACACATGTCGGCTGTCTGGAGTTAGGGAAGTAGTAATAAAGACAATAGGATAAAACTGAACTCATCTCTGATGCTAAACTGGATTCTAGGCTCAGTGTCGTGTTTTGAACTCAGCCCAAACTGCTTTGAAATTAGCTGTAGCAGCTTAAAAAAAAAAAAAAAAAAAAAAAGGTCTGACTCTTCAAACTCTTTAAAAATAATG
>BJFM01003315.1:18496-31147 GCA_016586285.1 Arothron firmamentum | reverse complement strand
CACACACACACACACACACACACACACACACACACACACACACACACACAGGTGAGATGGTTATGCCGAGGAAGTACTGAACAGATGTTTCAAGCTACGTCAGGAAATATTTCAGTTTGTGGAAAGCAAAGAGAAAGACAGAGCGGAGCTCCGGGAGCCCAGGTTTCTGTGTGAGCTGGCCTTTATGTGGCATCACGAGCTGGATGAGCTGAACCTGGGCGCGTATCAGCACAGGTATGTATGTATGTATTTATGTACGTATGTACGTAGTATGTATGTATGTATGTATGTATGTATGTATGTATGTATGTATGTATGTATGTATGTATGTATGTATGTATGTATGTATGTATGTATGTATGTATGTATGTACGCTGCAGTCAGGTGCCTGTGGAAGAATCTGATTAACAAATACATAACAGAGATTACAAAGACAAAATACCTTAGTGCGTGCCTCTCAAACGCACAACAGGATTAAGTCCATGTATTTTTATTGTGGTTATTAAAATGTAACAAAAAATGATGGAATTAAATATTAAACAGACAACTTCCATAACTAAATACGTTATAAATCAAACTTCAATGCAAATACAGAATTGTATGCATATACTTTATAAAAGAAAGCCAAACACATGCATTCACATCTTAAAATATTACGACCAACAGGTGCCCAGTCATTGACGGCGCTGTGCTGCAATGTTAGCAAATATAAACATAAAATAAAACACTACCACAAATTAAAAGCTAATAATATTATAATATATATAATAATAATATAATATATAATAGACCAGCTCATGGTCTGTCACTTCACCAGTGTGCCGGCCTACTTTAACTTAAATTCATACCACCACAGCAAACCTCAAACCTGGACTGAGTGACTTCTTCGACAGTTGTGAGGGTCTCTTTTTAGAAAAGCTTGTTTCTTACCGGCTGCTGCTCTGATATGCGTAGGTGCTCTGCTCTGCATGGGCTCATCACAAGCTGCAGGTGACGGGGGCCCAGTCTGTCTGCCTGCTGATGCTGCTGCTGGAATGACTGTGTGGTGAATTTCTTCTGCTGATAGCCGAGGGTTGATAAGAAAGGAATCTTCGCAGTCACCGACTTGGTTTGAATAGATGTTTATTTGGAGAGAGAAGTCGGACATCTAACCGGGCGCTGCAGCCTGCCCGCGGGAGGTTTTCGTGGTCCTGATGGTGAAGATCTCCTCCTGACTCATCCCAGTAGCGGCCTTATATACCACAGAGTAAACATATTCTTCTCTGATAACAGCCTAACACAAACCATACCTGGAAAACACCTTCTTCTCTGAACTCCAACCATATATGGTATAACGTTGTTACAGAAAAGAAGAAAGGAGAAGAAAAGAGGAGGATTTCTCCCTCAGTGGAGGCTCATACATGGTCAGCCATCCTGAGCCCATGGCATGTTCAGATATCAGGAGACATGGAACACCTGCGAAACAGCGCCAGAATGTCTGGGAACAAGTCGAGGCCTCACAGATTTCTACGGCCTGCACAGATACATAGCTGGAGGTCAAGCTGACCTCTTACAGAGTTACAGAGAATAGATACATAGCTTCAGACACTACAATTGCTTCGCTTGTGCTGCTGTGCGCCACTTTTTTGCGGTCCTGCTGCCACTGACTGTGTGAAGGTTCCTCCTGCTTTTTGTGGAGTGGATTCCTGCCTCATTGCTCATTTCTTTTAGTTGACGCATTTAAGCCTCCAGCTTGTCTTGACACGAAACCTAAATTTTAAAGCCCTAATTACCCTAAATTATTAATAATAATCCTAAATTTTGAGCCCTGAATTCAAATCCTGCCCATGGTGCTGTTCTTTTGAAACCCCACCACCGTAGGGTGGTGGATATTTAATATTTTTGGGGTCTGGCGATTCTACCTGGGACCTCCTCAGGAGGACCGTGCTCTTCTTTCCCTGGGGCCTTGCCCTTTTGGGATCGTTATTTCAATCTTTACCCTCACCCCTAACCCTTGTTTGGTCACAGAAGTGCAATCTTTCACCTAAGTAGCTTACAGAAGAAGGGCTATGCCTCTGTGTGTGTGTGCTTGTGTTTTCTTGTACTTAATGAACACCAAAATTATACATTTAATTGCAAAATAAAGACATTTTTTAAGAAGGGAGGACATTTTGGATGATCCTCACAACTTCAAGGGACTGTTTAAGGGTTAAGACTAAGGATTTTAAGTTTGGGGTTAAAATTGGGTTTAGGTTAGAGTGGGAATGAGGGTCGGGGGTTAGTTGAGGGTTATGGTAATAAATTATGCTGATGAGAGTCCTACAAAGGTAGAAGTACAAGGATGTGTGTGTGTGTGTGTGTGTGTGTGTGTGTGTGTGTGTGTGTGTGTGTGTGTGTGTGTGTGTGTGTGTGCGGGCACGTGTGTAAAAAAAAGAGATTCATTCAGATTGTCTCAATATATAGACAATACTTTGGAAAGACACAGGTGGCGCTAGCTTGCAACGCTTTTTTTTATTATCAAAGAGCGTGACCATGGCAACCTGGTGAATTTCAATGTCTTGCCACCTTTAATTGTAGTGTCACAGATTGAACATTTGATCTAATCATCCCTCGATATTACTGCTGGGATGTGTTTGGAGACATAACTGTTTCTAATAGAGAACAAAATACCATTTTATTTAACCTTTATTTAACCAGACAAAAGACCCACTGAGCTCAAACCCTCTTTCACAAGGTTGGCCTGGCCAAGAAAGTCAGCTGCACTTAAACTTATTACAAAAAACAGCAAAAATCAACATTAATAAAAAGCAAAAGTGGATGGAATGCATCACTCATACACACAGATCAGCAAAATTATCACTACACTTGATCCTGCCATGATAGCTAGTATATGAGTGATATTCAAGATTTCAACAATGCAGTCCTAATAAAATACAAGTGCACGTGTACATACTGAAACTCAAACTGCCACTGCATGAAAACGTATCAACACTGGTCATCGTACAAAAACCAACACATCTGTGAGTGTTTCACACTACAGTACAAGTATGAGAGACATAAGAGCCCTCAGGCCTGTAATTTCCCTTCAGAAAACAACTCCTGCAGACAGCTGATCCAGCTCTGATCAGCCTCTCCACTCATAAGGTGGATTAGTTTTGGTCATGACATCATTCGGACGGCAAATACTCTACAGGAACACATTGGTGCTCAAAGAAAATTAAAAACAATTCTAGATGCACTTTGTATAGCTGATTTAATAAATTTGTCATTTCTGAACTTGAGTCAGGCATTTATTGTTGTGAGGCTCTGAACCTGCAACACAGGTAATGGCAATTAGTGGAATTTAATCTACTCTAATGAAAGCTTTGCGTGTCCTGTTTTTAATTACAACAGTTGTTGGAACAACAGTGTACGGAAGAGTATCAGGGCCACCCATGGGAAAAACATTAGAGGAGGTAGTTTTTTTTTTATCATGCACTTTGGGAAAAAAGTTGAAATGTCGAGATTACAGTGGAAATATAATGTCGAGACGGGACCCTTCAACCAAACTCCATTACAAAGATAAGTTTGCTCGTGTTCGTCATCTGCCAAATGGGACGGACGCAGAAGCTTCACAGTGCCCACAATTCTGTCTCTTCCTTTTTTGTGCTTTATCCCTGACTGACTTCTTTGATTTGCTGGGGAATTGTGTGCACAGTCTCCTGCAAGACGGCGAAGCAAAATACTTCCTGTTTATGCCAGCACGCGCATGCTGAACGTGACTACCGCAGACACGGGTGGCCGGAGCGACTGCACGCAGACAGAGGCACAAAGTCCTAATACTGATAACTACTTATTCTCAACACTTTGACTTTATTCTCGACATTTTGACTTTTTTCTTGAAGTGCATGATAAAACAAAAACAAAAACACCTCCTCCATTTTTTTTCTCATGGGTGGCCCTAATGCTGTGACATTATTTAATGCTGTAAAAAAAAAAAAAAAGAGAGAGAGAGAAAAACACTCCTGTGAGGATGGTTCAGTTTTTCATCTCCTCTGGACTTCTTTTATGAGATAGAGAAAGATGCATCCATCTTTTAAATTACAGGATAAATCAAAAACTCACAATGTAACATAAAACATCTAATAAAAAAAGAAAGATACAATTGCCAACATGAAACTTAAGAGTCCTTATTGATGAACTTCAGCTTTTTGATTCAGACAAGGCATGATTAAAGCAGGAAACACCACATGCAACCTACTTCCCTTACTGTCTGAACATCTATGTTTGGTTAAGGCAGAATGGTGGTAAAACATATTTTAGCTCAACTCTGAACACAAAAACATCCTTCAGATGAAGATTCTGTTAGGGTGAAGCTAACCCTAACTCCGAACCCCTAACCCTACCCCAACCGTCTTCAGCAAATAGAGGGATTATAGATGATAAATTAAGATAGAAATCTAAACACTGCATACTTTTTTGCCATTTGTTATCTTTAAGGCAAAGTGCTTAGGTTACTAATTATAACCTTTCAAAAAAATACATACAAAAACGTTAATTTAAACATCTGTGGTTGTTTTCCCCACTGAGAATACAACTGGTGTGGTTGATTCCTGCAGTCAGCAGAACTATTTTTTTTTTCTTTCTTTTTTTTTTCAAAAGAATAGTTAACTCTTATTGGTTCTGTCCACAGGTTAACCAGGAAAGTAAACATCCTCAGGCTTCTGTGAGACCATGGATGATAATAAATGTGCAAGATACAAAATCCCTTCAAACAAAGAGTCCACAATGAAAGTCATCTGCTCTGCCATCAGCTCTCCTGGAACCAGGAGGAACTGTGCTACATCAATAGTGGCGTCACCGATGCAATCGAATCTTGCCTTCCTTGGCAAGGTTGTGGATGATCTGTGTCTCAAACTCTGCACTATGGACACCCGTCTTCCTGAAAGCTCCAGCATAGCGATTTTCCTCCCAGTAGTGATGCCAGTTTCCTTGCTCGTCTGGACCATAACCAAACACTGACACCTGGACTCAGAAAGGAAGTCAAGGAATGTCCCAGTGCAGCAAAATGTCAGTCATAGAAATAGTTCCCCATTAAGCCTGGGGCATATGTAGCACGAGCAATGTTCTGAATGACACATTAGATCACGTGAAGACAATTGTTGTTGTGGTTTCAAAACAGCTTAAACATTTGATAATCTCATTATCACTCCTGGATATAAAACAGGAATATTGCACTGGACCTGGTTGTCAACGTGGATTGCCTAAGCACCTGATTCTCTTACCTGGTCACAAATGTGCAGAGCGAAGATGATGGCTAGCATGCCAGTGGATGGGTAGCGCCCATGATGTTCTGTCCAATGGTCATTAACATATTTAAAGAAAACAGGATTCACCACCAGAATCTGCACACAAATGGTCATATTTGTTCATTTCTTTAAAGTGCTTGTATCCAAAAGCAGGGACTGTTTGTCCCTGCATTCATTTTGACATTGTTTGGTGCACTTGGATTTTTACACCTAATATTCTCTGAATTTGGACTCATCAAACATTTCAAGATTTGGTGCAAGTTGCATTCATCGCAACAAAACAAAAAGCAACATTAACAAAAGTCGGGAGATGGCTACGAAAGGATTTCCAACATACTAGACGCCTCATAGAGTTCCGTTAAATCTGTGATTTCAAAACATGGAAGGAGAATGGTAACTTTAAATATGTGCAAAGAGCAAGTTTTCCTCACAATCTAAGTGACAGGACAGGAAAAAGACTGTAGACGAGGGAGACCACCACCTCACCTCCAACCACTACCTGAAGCACCTGAGAGAATGTGCATAAATCAACTGTTGTCTGGCCTCTTCAGCAACTGAAGCTGTGCGTGAGAGTGGCAGAGAGAAAGCCACTGTTGAAAAAAAAAAAAGAATAATTATCTAATCTCAACTGGAATTTGACCAAAATTCCAAGGTCAATTAAGGAAAAGGTTCTTGGTCTGATGAGACAAAAATGAATACTAGATGATATGTTTGATGAACAGCAAACACTGCACATAACTAAAAAAAAAGCTAGGACTGGGACTTCCCCTCCTGGGCTACTACCAAATCGTGGTGGAGGAGTTTGTGTGTCCCAATGATCCTAGGAGCTCAGTTGCCTGGGGCTTTGTGCCGCTGGTTGGGTCACCCATGGCAAATAAATCTGAGGTGAGGGACCAGACAAAGTGTAGCCCAAATACACCCCTTACAATGACTTAGTTAAATGGTCTTGAATTTGCCTCGCCTGGATGCAGATCACCGGTGGAGCCAGGCCTGGGGGCAGGGCACAATTGCAAGCGCCTGGTAGCGAGCACAGCCCGAAGAGGCAACGTGGGACCCACCTCCCGTGGGCTCACCACCTTCAGGAGGGGCCAAAGGGGTCGGGTGCATTGTGTGTTGGGTTGCAGCCGAAGGTGGGGACCTTGGCGGTCTGATCCGTGGCTGCAGAAGCAGAGGCTGAGAAGTTCTAATTAGATATAGCCAACCTCACCTTGACACACAGCAAGGGCTCCAGAACCAGCCTTCTCGAGAGGGGCTGGACTCTCTTCCACTCCGGAGTGGCCGATGGGGAGAGGCGACAGGCAGGGGTGGCAATTCTTGTTACCCCCCAGCTCAGTGCCTATACATTGGAGTTTACCCCGGTGAACGAGAGGGTAGCCTCCCTCCGCCTTCGGGTGGGGGGATGGATCCTGACTGTTGTTTGTGCCTATCGCCCAAACAGCAGTTCAGCGTATCCACCCTTTTTGGAGTCCTTAGGGGGAAGGTTGGAAAGTGCTCCTCCTAGGGGTTCCCTCGTCCTCCTGGGTGACTTCAATTGTCACGTTGGCAGCGACAGTGAGACCTGGAGGGGCGTGATCGGGAGGAAAGGTCCCCCCGATCTGAACCCGAATGGTGTTCAGTTGTTGGACTTCTGTGCTCATCACAGATTGTCCATAACGAACACCATGTTCAGGCATAAAGGTGTCCACATGTGCACTTGGCACCAGGACACCTTAGGCCGCAGTTCGATGATCAACTTTGTGGTCGTGTCATCAGATTTGCAGCCGCAAGTCTTCGACACTCAGGTGAACAGAGGGGCGGAGCTGTCAACCGATCACCACCTGGTGGTGACTTGGCTTCAATGGTGGGGGAGGATGCCGGTCAGACCCAGCAGACCCAAATGTATTGTGAGGGTCTGCAGGGAACACCTGGCAGAGTCTCTTGTCAGAAGGAGTTTCAACTCCCACTTCCGGGAAAGCTTCGACCATGTCCGGGAGAGGTGGGGGACATTGAGCTAAAGTTGCTGAGATGGTCAAAAAAATGGGATCCACCCAGAGTTCCTTAAGGCCCTGGATGTTGTGGGGATTGTTGTGGTTGACACAACTCTGCAGGGCTGGGCCAAAACTCGAAGATCTCCATTGATGTTGATCTTTGTTCCTACCATCACCTATGGTCATGAGCTTTGGGTAGTGACTGAAAGAACAAGATCACAGGTACAAGCAGCCGAAATGAGTTTCCTCTGTAGGGTGGCTGGGCTCTCCCTTAGCGATAGGGTGGGAATCTCATCCCATCGTCATCTGGGAGGAACTCGGAGTAGAGCCGCTGCTCCTCCACACTGAGAAGAGCCAGATGAGGTGGCTCGGGCATCTAGATAGAATGCCTCCCGGACGCCTTCCTGATGAGGTGTTGTGGGCACGTCCCTCCGATAGGAGGCCCCGGGGAAGACCCAGGACATTCTGGAGAGACTATGTCTCTGGGCTGGCTTGGGAACACCACGGGATTCCCCCCCGAAGAGCTGGACAAAGTAGCTGGGAAGAGGGAAGTCTGGGCTTTCTGCTTAGGCTGCTGCCCCCGCGACCCGACCCCAGCAGCAGAAGATGGATGGTTGGTTGGTTGGATGGATGGTTGTTGGATGGATGGATGGATGTTGGATGGATTTTAATAGGTGTTTTTCAATTGCGTCTGTTGTGTGACACAGTATGGATAATGCCCACATAGCCATTTCCCTCTGTAAGCTCTGCTTACAGCTGGAAGAAGAGAACTGGGGGAAGTGCAAATACAGCTGGGCCCACCAGTTAACCATCTCGGCACTGAGTGAGCCACACGCGGGGGACCAAGACTGCAGGGAGGGTCCTGGAGTAGGAAAGAGCAGTTTCTAAAGTCTTGTCTTCTGACAAGACAACCAGACCAGTTGTCCCCAACTGGCAGGACATAGAAGTCCCAGAGGCAATCAAGAAAGCTCTGAAACCCCTTCAAGACTTCACAGACGCTCTCTCAGGAGAAGAGTATGTCACCCTGTCATGTCGGACCTGTGCTCCACCTGTTCAACGACAGTCTCCTGGCACCTGAAGAAGGTGATACTGAGCTGTGCAAATCCACCAAGTCCTGTATTGTGGAGCACCTCAACAGCAAATATGCAGACCCATCCAGCAGCGACCTATTGGACAGTGCCTCCTTACGTCAAGGCCAGGTACATCTCAGGTGAAAAACCTGATGCACTGAAGCATAAAGCCTTCACAGAGGCAGAGTCTTTGCCCAATGACCAGGCCAGCTGTTTATCTGATCCTGCAGACCAAAGGGAGGCAGCAGTGGCAGGGCCACCCACAGCTAAGAAGAAGAAATCTCTAGCAAGCTTCTTTGAGCACAGCACACTTGCTACCACAAACAACGCACACACAGGACGCAGTTGAAACTGAGCTTTCAAGCTACTTGTTGGCAGTTTGTGTCAACAGTGACCCTGGTGTTGGTGGAGGAAGCATGACGTTAACTTTACAGCAATGGGCTGTCTGGCAAAGACATCCCTTAGCGTGCCAGCCAGCAGCTCCCCTTCTGAAGGGTGTTCAGTTGCAGTGGGAACATTGTAAGTTGCCACAGGGCATCCCTAAAACCTGACAGTGTTGACAGGTTAGTGTTACTAGAACAAAATCTGTCAATTGTACAAAAGCTGGTTTGTTAATTTTGCTTTGTTTTTTCTCTTTTGTTGTTTGAGATGTGCACAGAGCGTCTCTATAAATGTTTGAAATTTGCACAAAGAGATGCACCTAAAGTTTTGTTGACATGTATCATTTGCAGAACTGTTAACCTCAGGGGAACAGAGTTTATTTTGCTGTTAAAATTAGAATAGTATCTTATTGTTTAGTTAATTTCTTTTATTTTTGTCATGCAGAAGAGATCCATTTTATTTTATTCAAGAAGCATTTTAATTTCAGTGACCACCACTGCCTGTCTGACATTTGGCATGTGGCTTAACTTAACTGTTTTTTTAAAGGGTTGGCCTCTGGAGAAAAATGAATCTTATATATTATAATGCTTTGGGGAAAACTCCAATTACGTCATTAGTATATGTAAAAATATTGATATTCTGTATATCAAGTAGTATTTCTTTTCTGCTAAAACTGTGAAGGAGAACCTTGAAGGTGTGGTATCTGGCTCAAGATCTACAGCACATCACAGATTCGCACCTGAATTAAGGGTTAGATTGGGAGGCCAAGTCAGTACCTCAAAGTCATTGTTGTGCTCCTCAAACATTCCTGAACCTTTTTGCTTTGTGACATATGTGGGCATATTGTTGTGCAGAAACAGGGACTAGAACTGCAGCCTGGGAACACCCAGAGGAGCAGAAGTTTTGGAAATTTCTGGGCCGTCATTTAGCCTTCACAGCTGTGCCCTTTTCAAACTCGATCTGTGCACCTGCCCAATTTTCCTGAACACAAAATTTGAGCGTCCACTCATGTATCATGATGAAGAGACGACCACTGACCTCACCTGTCACTGGAAATAAAGCTCTGTCCAATCAGTGTGTCATTAAAAATTAGAAATATGTTGGGTCATGTAGAATGTACAGTTTGTCTTACCTTGTTTTTGTCTGCCGCCACTCTGTCTTTCACCCTCATATATGTCCTGAATACACATAATTGATAAAAATAAATGTAGCTAATGGGCAAGTGTTTGTTTCTGAGTTTGCTGATGTTCATACATTTTGACTTTGCCAGTGGACAGAGCGCTGGTCAGCCACTCTATGTCTCTCAGTTTGAAAGGCAGAAGCACAAGACTGACTCCGTGGTCAACATCCACTGCACTCTCTGGGTACAGAAAGTGATGCGTTGTTCGATTTCCAACATCGTTTTCAAATCCTCGAGTCACTGCTTTGTTCATCCTAAAGAATTCAGAGATAATTCAAAGATGAAGGGTGTTAAAAGACACATTTGATGATACAACAACGACGCTACATACCGGAACACAGAGTGGTGGGAGTCGATTAATTTGCCACTTCCTGACTGTCGCAATCTGCCAGAGTTTCCAACCACTGCACAAGTACGGCAAAGGGATGGAAGTGGCCTGAAGTCCACGGTCGGTGGGGGAATGACTTTGAACATCTCTGCCATCACCTCCTCTAGAGTCCTGTCATTACCAGATCGCTGAAGACGCTGTGTGAAATGGAAGATGAACACAACTGAAGCTACATGTGACACACAGGCAAGACACTGAACTGCCTGTCCATGACGTATCATATCAGAAAATCTTTTCTTTCTCACTTTTCTTGTGAGCCATTTCTTATATTCTTCCTTTTCTTAAATTGCAGTGTCAAACTCTTTGAGGTGTTTGTGGTATGGTATAATATGGTTATAATTAACGAATAAATGAATTTAGAGGGACCCTACCTCTGGGCCAGACAACAGCACCACCGCTGACTTTCTACCTTCACATGACTTTGTTCCAAATCTTTTTGTAGAGCAGGATTATTGAGGATTGCTAAGGCAGGACTGCTGTCCTTTGCTTGAAATGCAGCGGGTGACAGAGTACTGATGGTGCCTTTGTTTGATTTATGCCTGTTCTGTTCTAATTACTGCAAATGTTGCAGTACATGAAATTGTCATATGAAAAGTGCAGCCACTTGTATGTGCTGAGCCACTGGGTGCTCACACTAGGCTGGTCAGAGTCATGGAGGAGGATGCAAAATTACACCTACAATAGTCTGCTGACCAGCAATAGGTTTGATCTTTTTCTGCGGTCATATTTTTGCATTCTCCTTTTCCTGCTGACTCGAGAAAAAAGGGGTCTTGTTGGAAGCGGCCTGTACCTGCAGACGTGTGAGCATAACAAAATGGTCACCGACATTCATCAACATGAAAAAGCACAGCATCGAGCATTCAAAACCTGGATTTAGGATGATGTTCGAATCTTAAATTGTTAAAATAAAACCGGCAGTGACTGGCTAGTTGCTGTGTACACTGGGATCACGTCTGTGCTGAGTAGAGGGTTCAAACAGCACTTGTGTGCTCTGCTTACCAGGAGTTTGTTCACAATGTATCGTTTTTCATGAGAAAAATGAGGTGTGTCCCCAGGACGCATGGACAGTGAGTTGTGTCCTTTCAGATTTGAATGTGCCAGGGACGCAGGACGCCTACCTAGCAACATCACTGTCTCTCTCTCCACATTTATAGATATAAACTCCTCACCAGCCACCATCTCAGTGCATCAGGATCAAAGATGTTGTTTGTACTTCGGAGGACAGGCTGCTGTGCTGGGTCATACCGCTGCTGGAACCAGTTTGATCCTCCCAAATCTGAAATACAGGACTCGACACACCCACAAGACCTGCCAGGGAACCACACGGTGGAGTTTGACAAGAAGCTACCAGGGAAACATAAATGTCACGGCAATCTCGTGCCTGCTACCTCAATTTATGTTGTGTATCTTCTACAGGTTCCTTCTCTAACTCTGGTTCAAGGATACTGGGAGGAGGGGCAGTGCTGGGAGGCTTGGGGGTAATATCAATATGAGGTGCAGTGGGTTCGGCTACTGTAAGCACAGACAGAAAAAAATACAGCACAAACCTGCTGTTACCCAGAAATGTTACTGCAAAATCACAGTTACTGAAGCTACTAGATATCACTGCTAATACTGACATCATTTTTATTATATTATTAGTAGTAATAGCAGTAATACTTGTTGTAGGAGTAAAATTTACAGTATAAATATCAGATACCTCTCTCCCTGTTTGTTGGTGTGACCCTGATGATGGGCAAAGCCAGTGACAGAGGCAAGAAATGTCTCCTTTGAATGCTCTGACTGGCGAGCATCAGGAAGAGGATGGCGATAATCAGCAAGGCAGCACATGCCTTTCGCCTTAGCAACATGGCTGGACGGATGGTGCAAGCAACGCTATATTAGGCTGTCAATTATTCCCCCTCTGATTTCTACATGCTTGTGTGGCGTCATCTAGGCCTCTTTTTTCCCAGTTCAATCCGCTCTTGACCCAGCTTCACCTCTATCACATCCTGTCCAGCTGGCCACGCTGAACTCTGTTGACTGGAAACGATCTGTGGGAAGATACAGCAGCGTTAACAAAGAACTGGGGACAAATTTAGTTGCAAAAGACAGCATTTCTATCCATCCATATACTGTAAGTGCGCCAGTTTCTTACTTTTTTACATCTCAATGTACAGATGAATATTGAAATACAGTGAACTCTAGCTATAATGTGGTTCACTTTTCGCGGATTTTTTTAGTGCAGATTTTTTAATGCTTTTTTTAAACAGTGCATTGTGTTCTGCATCCTGATTGGCTCAGGGACTGACCAACGTGAACAGTCTCCGCCCCTCGTCTCTGTACAGTTTGCCAAATTTACGTTTGCAAATTTTCTCCATGACCAAATGTTCTGTATTTTGCGGGGTGAGGCGGGTTT
>BJFM01003314.1:0-27905 GCA_016586285.1 Arothron firmamentum | reverse complement strand
TGTGTGTGTGTGTGTGTGTGTGTGTGTGTGTGTGTGTGTGTGTGTGTGTGTGTGTATGTTTGAAGTGGCGGCTGATGCGGGCTTGATCTGAAACACTCACACATATGAACACATATCTTTTTAGGACACTTATCATGGTGTGTTTTGCACTTAAATGTTTAAGCCAACTAGTAAGTAATGATTAAAGTAGTTTAATCACACTGATTGTCATCTTAACCTTCTCCCCATCTGGTCGGCCCCTCTCACTAATGCAGGTCTGACACTGTGCGTTACACTTTGCTGCGATATGAATACTAAACTGATATCTGAGCACAAACAGCGTTAGATTAGTGTAAGTGCATCTTTAGAGTGTCATGCGGCTAATTTGCATTTCACTTTCTGCAGAGGTTATAGCTAAATTAAGCACACGCTCTGAATTAATTCAAGGTAATTACATGCTCCAGTATTCCAGGAAATGTACTTTACCAAAAGGCTTATCTCAGAATCATCATCATATACTGTAACATTTGTGTGACCTTCCAATTAAAGGAGGATTAGTTGACTTCATGAGCATGAATCAAAGAAAAGTTTTAGGACGTACCATGCCAGAAGTGTGTGTAGGTGGTCCGGAGTTGTAGGGTCAGGGCTCAAAGGTGGCGAGGTCACGTAAGCAGCTGCTTTGGCCCAGTTCTTGCTAAAATAGTGAGAACCGTCAGTGGCTAGGCTAGCTGTGATTGGCTCCCCGAATACAACAGATCCTGTTCAGGAAGATACAGAGGATGGAACAAGAAAGATGCTGTTTAAGTAAGGCTGAGAAACATTTGAAAACAAAAGAAAGAAGGTGAAGAGAGAGCCTGACCCTTCCTCCGGGCCTGCGTGATCGTGTCAGCTGCGCTCTTGCTCATCACCTTGGTGATGTAGACAGGACAGTTGACACGGCTGCCCAGAGTGATGGCGCGGAATACTGCTTCAGCCTCCAGCTGTGTTGGCATACACAATGAAAACATTTTTGAAACAAAGGATAGAAGAAAAGAAAAGCCACTCAGCGAGATGCATTGACGTGTTATCACCTCTTCAGGACGACTTAGGGGATGGCCCTCCGGTCCAGTTATTCCCATTCTAAGGATTTTCCTCTGTTCCTAAACAAGCAAAGACAATTCTTTTTAAACCCAAACCATAACCCTTAGCTTTACATTCAGTGCTCGTCATGTCATATTTTAACCACCGGAATGGTGGTCTAATAGTAGAAATGAACAAATCCATGAAAGAACAAGATGTACCAATTTCAATCCTCATGTGAACAATGTCTAAAGAAAAGAATGTGGACTTCAGTGCTCCTGCTGATTTTTTTTTCTCGCGGGAGTTGTTTCATCTTCCATCATTGATCTCTTTGTTTCTATTGCGGTTAGGTGAACATGCACTTGTTATCATCCATTAGCCTCATTCTTCCATCATTGATTGTGCCATCACTGACTTCTAAGTAATAACCAGCATTTTAACACTGTTGCTGACAGTCTGGTTACATCCTCACCATTGCTATAATAACAGGCCCTGCCAACGGAGGCTTACAGAAACCTGTCACACCCCGCAGAAGCAACATGAAACCTCAGGCTTTCACTGAGAACAGCTTATGTAATGTGTATAATGTTTAAATGATGAAGGTGTGTAGCATTTCACAGCAGGAAACTACTGTGTCAAGAAGCTGAGCAATGTTACTGACCGGTGATGGAGCCTCGAGTGCCCCTCGTTCGAAAGAAACCTGTGTCATGTGGCACTTACCTGAGCGACTAGGTCTCCATTTTCAGCGTGAACTAACACCACAGCACCCAGCTGCTTCAGGAAGGAGAAGGCCTCATAGAGCTAAGGGAGTCCAAAACACACAAACAGGATGATTAAAGGGCAGAAAAAAATAAATGCCTGCATGTAAGGTGCAGGTAAGCTGATGGGTCTGAAAGGGTTCTGTGTGTAATATTCAGTATCGGGTTGGGAGACATACTGTACCTCTGAGTCTGACATCTGGTACACATCCTTATAGGCCATGTACACTTGAAAGGAGTTAATACCTGCAACATCATAGAAGGGAAGGATTCAAAGAGGATCGAGCAGATCAAATGTTACCAAGAGGGGCATGCATTTCCAAAAATGAATCACAACATGGAAGTACAATTCTAACATTAAATTTTGACACAACTTGGGCAGGCAGGCGGCTAACTTGCTCGTTTTATGCACTTTGTTACAGCCTCCCCAAAAGAAAAGTCATTTCTCTTTACTTAGAACAGATTACATGCGAAATGTCTACAGTACCATGACAGCTTTGTAATGAGCACAACAGATTTCCGCCGTGAGTTGAATTCTATATAAGAGGATTCATCGTTGGGCCAAATTGTTTCTAAATCTGTCCCCATTGTTCTTGTGAAACTGTTCCAACATTGAGGATGAACATGAGTCTGAAACGGGAACTGCGCGGGGCCGCAGCTTTGACACACACACACACAGAAACGCCTAAAAAGGGATGTACCTTTCTCGTGCACCAGCAGCTCCAGCTCGTCTTTAACGGTTTCGTTCCACTGGGGGATGTCGACGTGCAGGGAGTAGTCGCAGCACGCCTTCTTATCTGCAGCCTCCTGCCAGCATTCAAACGCCTCGAGCAGACTCTCTCCAGGCTGGGGGGTCACGTGGTCGACTGGAGGGTGGAAGAGGGCAGCAGTTAAGGAGAAAACACAAATTTCAGATAGATAGATAGATTGAGAGATACATGGATAGAGAGAGAGAGAAAAAGAGAGAGAAATACACAGTTATTAATTTTATTTTTATTATAACCCATCCATGTTCCTGTACCTTGTGGGGAGAAAAAAGCCTTATATTTTCCTTTCTTTCATAATTTTACACCATCAATGGATATTAAACATGATTTTTTTTTTTTTTGTATATATTTTCAAAAACTTTGTCTGCAGCCAGCAGCACTCACTGATCATGGTGGTGCCTCCTGCTAGGGCCGCCTTGGTACCCTGACAGAAATCATCCACAGGTCTGGTGCCAAGGTAGGGCTTCATCAGGCAGGTGTTGACATCGATCCCCCCCGGTATCACCATCCGGCCATTAGCCTCGATCACCTTGACGTCGCCGGGCAGAGCCAGGTCCTCCCCCACCTGCCTGCCGAAGAAAGAGAGGAGTGACGGCAAACATCTCAGAAATGGCCGCCACCGCTGTTTTGTGGGGTGATGTGAAAGAGGACGCACTTGATGAGTCCATCCTCAACGTAGACATCAGCGTAAAAAGACCGGTCGTCGTTGACCACCCGTCCTCCTTTGATCAACAGTTTTTCATTCTGTTCAAAACAGAGAAGGAGAGAGAGAGTAAATTCTATCCTGAAATTTTTAGATTTTTATTTGATATTTTGATATTACACAATCACTTGAAAGCCTCTGATTGTAACTTGCTTACGTTACATGGAATAGCATCATCACTCTTGGTGTAGTTCTGAAGAATTTTTTACATCCTCTACCAGATGGTGCCTGCCTGGCAACAGTAATGGAAAGATGCATTGTCTCCATGGTAACCAGCGCTCAAGCATGGTTCAGATGTGCTGCAAGTTGACAACCATACTGAATACTTCTGTTTGATGCTCTGTTTCTTGATTTTCCATCTCCAGTGTGAAATTTAACTCGGATTTTTTTTGAATTATTATTATTTTAATGATTGATTTATAGTCTGCAGCATTGAGCTGAAGTCGGTCCATCGTTTCTCGTTTCACATTTGTGTTTTTTCGAGCAAGCAAATACAACATGCCTGCATGCAAGAAAAGGATCTTCTGCTCTTGGCCACTTAGCTAAGAATTTAATCCCCTCCTTGCCGGTATTGGCAGCAGGGATTTGCGCACTATACTGAAGAGATTCTCCGGCCAGCGTCTCTGGCAGGACCGAAACGCTCACCGTCAGATCAGGGATGCCGTTCTTTTCCTGGTCACTGGTCCCAGACATGCTCTCTCCGTCTTTCTGCCCCCGGCAGTGTGCTCACAAAGCGGCCTGCGAAACAGTCCCCGCTCCTTTGTTCCCACCGAGGAACGTCGCGTTTCCGCACCGAGCGACGAATCCGCCGCCGTGCGCCGACTGCGTCAGGACGCGTAACCGAGCTTGCGCGTGCGTGCGTGCGTGTCGAACGGGATCTTCTGTCCCTGGACGCCACAGGGTCCATTTAGCCTGTACGGCCATAGAGGTTTTCTTTTATTTATTCTTACCTTTTGCTTTCCAACTGCAGGTGACAACACGCAGTGTTTGGACAAACAGCGCCGTGTGTTTATCGCGCCGGACATTCACACGCAGACCTTGGCACAAGTGCACACAAATAGCGCACCTGAGTCAAGAAAATGCACCTTCATGGGCGTTTTATTTCCGCTGCGGGGACGTAAAGCAAAATATAAAACGCACACTGCAGCAGGGATGTATAATTTATGAACTCCATTGATTGTCTGAATAAAAACTTGGAGCGTTTTAATCATAGATTGCATTTAGTCAAAATGCTAAAGTCTATATGCTGAGCCTATATCATGTCCATGTATGACATTGATGACACGAGCAACAGCAGAAATATTAAAACTGGTAGCTAAAAGGAAAAAAGAACCATAACTGTTTCATCCTACCTTCCCATCGGGGCTCTCCTTCCCCACCGAATATGTCATTTGGACACCCGGCCCTCCGTCGTCTCGGCCTCCGGGTGACTTAGTCAGGGAGCCCTCCCGAGCATCGCCGGGTGTCTTCCCGAGCGGGTCATCTATGTCTAGCCTCTCCCGGCTGCCGCTCCTCGAGGTGCGGCTCCCTTTCCTCCCCACTGCATAGTTGTCGAAATCTATGGTTTTGCTTTCGAACGCGCCCTCCACGGAGCTGAACATTCCATAGCTTTTCCTCTGCTTCGGCCCGGTGCTGATCGGTCCGGCCAGGTAGACGGGCAGCTCATCCTCCCGGTTCCACTGTCTCCTGCAGTCGGACATGGTGGCTTCCTCCTTCCGAGTCTGTAAAATCTGGATGAGAGGAGGGTGGGGTGTTTGGCGTCTAACGGGGTCACCGACAACCCCCGCCAGTGAAAAACGGCTCAGTACATGCGCGCACGTACACATGCACGCACGCACGCACACACGAATTGTGTCACTGCTCTGACTTAAATTATTTAAAGGCAAAAATCAGCTTGCATTATACATTCTATTTTATATGATCTTTTGTATTTGAGTGCGTGTGGAGTGATTGCGCAAGGCTGCAGCTGATCAGGGCATCTTTTTATTCTTTCCTTTTGATGTGGGGGTTGATCGAGCACCATGGGGGGATTAATCCAGCATGTGTCATCTTTTAACCCACATCTGGGGGGCTAGACAGAGTTAACTGCTGTTGTCATGGGGGAGGTGGGGTACTTTCATTGCACACCGAACCAGAAGTATCAAAGGGGCTACCGTGCAGAGTGCAACACAACCTCCCTTAGCTTTTTTTTTTTTTTTTTTTTCGTAATTATTATTAAAGTCACTGACCTGTGCACTAACAGGATGGTTGCTGATGGGAGCTGACAGGAAAGCCTTTTCTCTCTCTCTCTTTTTTTTTAACAACTATGATCTGTCCTCAACAAACAGGAATAGTGGATCGGAGTGGGAGCTGTCTTTTCAGTACTGGCTCAGTTCCCTACAGGCAACATCTTAAACAGCCACAATAGTCAAATGACTTGGAATGGTCCAAGATGGGAGATCATTAACAGCAATAAGTGAATCAAAAAATAGTTAGTGAGGTGAGGAGACCTTTGAGGGGTCAAGGGGTTTGAGGGG
This sequence comes from Arothron firmamentum, assembly GCA_016586285.1. Classification (NCBI taxonomy): domain Eukaryota; kingdom Metazoa; phylum Chordata; class Actinopteri; order Tetraodontiformes; family Tetraodontidae; genus Arothron; species Arothron firmamentum. Next base: position 22,123 of record BJFM01003314.1, on the reverse strand, counting down.
TCAGAGCTCTTTATGTCCTTTCTGGATGTTTTGGCACATGCTTCTCTGTTGATGTATAGCTTTCTGTGTCTAAAATGGGCCCAGTGTATATCAAAATACAGTAACATCTATATTAAAAGGTCCCAGTTTTCCCAGCAGGCTCTTAAGGTAACATGGTGATAATTCTTGTCTTTGGGTATTGTATACTGGGCTCGGAATTCACATTTATAGATGTAACATTTTCATTTGTATATCGACATACAACATCTAGAACCAAACACATATTTTGATTTTGTGGGGCTGTGAACCAATAGCTGTGCAGTAGAAAGCTACATGAATCAACCCACGCCAGGATCACAATTCCTTTGGATTCTGACAAAATAAACCTTTATTCATATTTATTTTATATTAAGTGACATCAAACACAACCATAAAATGAGCTGTTAAATAATTAAAAGGGGGGAAACAGTTTGGTTGACATCAGAACTGAGAGAATGTTGGCAATCCCCTCTAAACCAATTAGAACAATTTGTTGTTTGATAAGCAGTGATGTCTGCCTATTAGAGAATCATCTATTTCAAGAGGGCTGGCCATAAATAACGTTGTTGCTCTCACAGACCAGCCACATGAGAGTAGGACCACAGTGCATGTGCGTCTCTGGTTTCTTGCCGCTGGACTCCATGAGGCTCGGCGGGGTCAACAGACGCGACTCTTGGATTTGGGAGCAGATTTTTTATTCTGACACCGACGAGAAACTGGCATCCAACTGGTAAGTTAAGGAAAATCGCTCACTGTTGAGAGTTTGCAAATTGCTGGCAAATGGAAGAGCATGTACAACATCTGTGTCTAGCACAAACAAATTAAGCAATTAAGAGTCGGGAATGTGAAAATTGTGTATCAACAGTGAAGACACAGGAGTTTAAATCATATATGACTAGGATATTTCAGATACTGAATGTGTCACTTTTCTAATCCTGTTCATCACAACATGGACGTGTCATATTTGTAATGTTAACTGAGCCAATCTCTAGCCTGTCCTGTATTGAAACATGGAATATTTGAATTGTTCTAAAAATGTATTTGCTCTGCTTTCCAGTACATGAGCTATTATACATCACTCTTACACTGCACACTATGGAAAAGGGTTCCGCATCAACTCCTTCTGCTGACAGCACCCAGGGGTCATGCCCTGTCCAGGACGGAGCTTCTCTGTCCTCCCCCGCACGGACCCCTGCTTTGTTCAGCTCCGGTAACACCTCCGAGTCCACAAAGTCTTCAAACTCCACAGATCTCCAAAAACTATCGTCCTCTTCCCAGCGCTCCCCTCACACCAGCTCCCAACCATCAGATTCTTCTTCAGCTGGATCTCCATTCCCATCTAAGCATCCTATATTTGAAATTGGTTTCACAGAAGATTCCGCTTTGGTTTCAGACCAAAACCCAGTAGCGTCTTCTCGTGAATGCTTTCCCAATCAAATTCCTTCATTTCCCAAACAGTCAGCAGCTAACTTATCCTGCAATAATCCAGCAGACTCATCCTGCGCTTCTTCTAAATCCACAACGGCTTCTGCATCTACTTCTATCTCCCCAATGAAACGCAGCTTTGCTTCCATGGCCAAGCTGGTGATATTGCAGGAAAAACTTCGAAAAGCACAGGAGAGAGATGATGATGACGAAGAGGATGGTGAGGTTTCTTTTTAATCTCGCCTGGGGTGTTCCTATGGAGTTTGCATGATTTCCTGGTGTCCATGTGGGCTCTCTCTGGGTACCTGGCTGCCTCTCACAGTCCAAATACATTACATGCATTTGGACTATAGGATACAACACATTAAGACTAAAGAAGACTATATAATTTTCTGTTTTACTGAGTAAATGTATATGTGGAGAGTCTCTACAACTTTAACATACTAAATGCTGTGTTTTTGATGAATTTATGAGTAATATTTCCACGAATGCAGACTTACAACTTTTATGGTTCAGGTGCAATCAGTTATTACCCTTGTGATCAAATAATATTCTATTGCTATCTTCTTCATGGATTTACAAAAGCAAGCCTGGAATAGAAATACCTGTAATGCTGTTTTAGTTTATTTGTAATGTTGGGTACACAATGGCCTAAGATAATTAACCTTTTTAGTATTGTTTCAAACCACGTTGTGTTATGAGCATGTTTCCACGGATGTATTCAAATCTAATATTATCATTCAGATTAAGCAACTGAAATTGGGGAATTGTGAATCCAGTTTTATGAAGTCTAAATTCATATTAAAAGGCAAATTAAAAAATCTAATAAAATACAGATCAATTACTTATTACTATCTCAGTTTTTTTTATGTTAGAGCTGTGTAAGTGCACCAAGAAGAGAGTGTTAAAATATAGCTCTCCTCTGACTTTAGGCTCTTTGGCAGTTATGAGAAGTAATAAAACTTTAACTAATCAGCAACTTCTAGAGTAACATCAGAGCTGGTTGAAGGGTTCATTGAGGTTCGAGTGTCTTGCCAGTCAGACAAACCAAATGCACACACACCTTCACATTAGTTCCACCACAAACCAGACTGTTGAAATGGTTCTCACGTTGGTTCTCATCCTTCTCATGTTACAAAACATGTTGGGGCAGGAATTTGTTGTATGTTGTTTGGATGCAATATGAACGCCGTGCATAAGACTGAAGCATCTCCTTGTCCTCTAGATGAAGAACCCGAGGAGGACTTGACGGTGGAGCAGGTGAAAGAGAAGGCCGAGGCCGGCGATGCCCGCTCTCAGACCCGGGTGAGTGAAAATGCGTGCGCAGTTGGACACTTTGCATTGTTGTCAGTCCTGTAGCCTGACTCAGTGTGGCTGTGCTTGCGTTTATTTCTGGCTCTTAGGAAGATGATCCCAGGCTTTTAATATGACACGAAAATATTCTCTCTCTCTCTCTCTCTCTCTCTCTCTCTCTCTCTCTCTCTCTCTCTCTCTCTCTCTCTCTCTCTCTCTCTCTCTCTCTCTCTCTCTCTCTCTCTCATACACACAGCCACACACACAAACACACCCACACACACAAATAACTGGTGCACTTTAGTATGCACTGCACTGAACAACCACATTTAATGTTTTCTTTATTGATTTCTAGACTTGTGAAAATTTTAAAAGTGCCCATATTCTATATTTATGGCTCTTCAGTTATGAATATAGCTCCTTAATAACCAGAGGGGTTGTTTATCTGACCAGAGAAATGTGTCTATGGTTGAATGGTCAAATATGTAAATCATCACAGACACAATTAAAACCCTTTCCTTCTTAAATATGAAGTTTGTGTTGGCAAAGTAGATTTGTGAAATGATGCCATTTTATTGTTATCCATCATCAACGATACACATGAAGAGAAATAAAAAGACGCATCCCCTAACAAGTGCAAGAAGAGGTGATAGTTATGAGGGTTAAGATTAAAAAAAAATATATTTGATATGCCTCTAAGGTTAGTAGCCAATGCTGTGCCTAATTAGTCATGATGGAGAATTACAGCTACAAGCAGAGGGGATTATGGGTTATGTAGTCACCTCTGATATGTACTGTGTTGCCTTACCATTTGATAAAGCGATCTGTTCTGCAACTATGAACTATTTTATATATATTCAGTTAGTGTCATTATAATCTTGCAAATATTATGTATACATCTTTTAAAGATGGCAGCAATAGAAGATAATGAATACAACCAAAGATTAAAACTGACTGGACATTGTTCAGTATAATTTCTTTCTGATGCAATAAGGAAGTAACTCTATCACACTTTTTGTTTCAGCTGGGTGAGCACTACTTGATTCTTGCTGAAGAGAAGGACAAAGAGCTGAACAATCGCCTGGCTGTTGACTGGCTGATCAAAGCTGCTAAACAGGGCAGGAAAGGTGCAGCGAGATTACTGCAACGCTGTTGGATCCAGAAAAAAGGTTTCAGGATTCGGTGCACGCCCCGCTCATGTTTGTGTGCTGGTGTTTGTCGTTCATATCTGTCTATTTCTGTCCTGCCGCTGACAGGACTCACACCAGAGAATGAAGCTGATGTTCGCAGGTTGTCGGCAGAAAGCAAATTTGAGCTGGCAGTGCGAAAAGCCGCCATGATGATGTACTGGAAACTCAACCCGGAGAAGAAGAAAAAAGTGGCTGTGGCTGAGATGCTGGAAAATGTCAGCCAAGTGAACGCGGTGCAGAGTAGGGTTCTCACACACACACACACACACACACACACACACACACACACACACACACACACACACACACAAATACATTTTTGATATTGACTGACTGTAGGGCAAACTTCTCACGATGCTTTAGCATGTCGATATGTGACAGCCAATTTTGCTGTTAAATATATCATCAATGCCGACTGGGATTTTAGTATTTGCAGCTGCTGCGGTGAAAAATATCACGTTACATGCAGGCCTCTGAGGCAACGTTTCTGTCCCACCCCTTTGATGTGACTAATTCTCACCAACAGGTGGCGCTGCAAAGAGCATTCCCACCCCGACTTCAGTCCAGACGCAGAAAGTATTGCAGAGTATAGTCAACAGTGAGTGTAAGTACTCAGAGAAAGACAAAGAAAAAAATATAAATAGATTGGTAGAGAAATTGGTGGATTGATAGAGATTATTTCTTCTCTTGTGTGATAACCGTTTCAGCCGCGCAGGCGATGGATCTCGATGACTTTGTTGAAATGACTAAGAACTATGCGCAGGGTATTGTTCCCACTGTGAGCCAGAACAGCACCCAGGAGAGTGATGGGCAGGTATTTAAATAAATGAATACAGCAAGAAACTTGTTTTAGCTTTAATGAAGTCTGTTTAAACTGCTCTGTGTTTGTGAAAGAGCAATACTGAGTTGGCCCCATCAGGAATCAAGAAGTCGACCAAGAGTTCCTGGGGTTTTGGCCGAAGCAATTTGATGCTGGATTCTGAGCAAACTGGGGCCATTATAAAGGCCATGGACATGAAGTTAATGGTAATCATGTCCATGACTGAATTCCTTTTGTGGTTCATTACTTCATCTCTTCCTAAATCATGTGTTAGCTAGCTTTCCCTCTTCACAACCCCATTTATTCCTTTAGATGCTCCAGTATCCACTCCATGTCATTGTTGAAATGAAGGAGCATCTAGTTGACTGGACATCACGAGCCGGAGTCCAGTGGCTGAGCACAATCATCCCAACGCAACACGTCAACACGCTTATTTTCTTCTTCATTATCAGCAACCTGACCGTTGACTTATTTGCCTTTGTTATCCCGTTGCTTGTCTTCTACCTCTCCTTCGTCTCCATGATCATGTGCACCCTCCGTATCTTCCAGAGCAGCAAGGTGACTGCAGTCACAACAAATAATTCCTTGGCAATAATTCAATGTGCACTAGCGACTTTCTACCTTCTTTTTCCTCTCACTGTTTCTGAAGACCTGGGAGAACTTCAGAGCCCTCACATCTCTGCTGACGCGCTTCGAGCCTGGCCTTGACGTGGAGCAAGCAGAGACCAACTTTGGCTGGAACAACCTGGAACCGTACCTTTACTTTATTCTTTCCGTTTTCTTTGTCATTTTCTCCTTCCCTGTAGCTGACAAGCATTGGATCCCATGTTCGGAGCTCACCACTGTGGCCATCTTCTTCACCGCCGTCAGCTACAACAGCCTTAGTCCTGCAGCTACAACATATGCACGTCGGGCAATCATCATAGAGGTCAGGCGTTACTCAACACAGGCAATTAATGCCATATTAAACTATATCATCCAATGGACATTATGGGATGTTGTAACTTAGTTACAAACCACATGGCATCATCTTGCCATGAGATTCCATCCTGTGTTTCTTTAAACACTGATTATACTGAAAACCCTATCACTGGATAAAAACAAAAAGTAGCGGTTGTGACTGGCTGTTGCACCCATGGATCTGAGTTCTGGCCCAAATCTCGACTCGATCAAGATTCGGTCTCAGTTCTCATTCAAAATTTTCGGCGCATTAACTCACCAATTAAAGCCAGTGTGTGTGATGTCTGCGATCTATCAAATATGTCTATTTGTAGGAAGAAAGTTCTTAAGCGCCACCCACAATCCAGCGTTAATAGTTTCGGTTGAAGTTCCTCAAACTCCCATGCTGTATGTTTGCATCGTTTCGATTCTCACTGTGTTATTTGCATCTGTTTTCATTACACAGGTGGCATCATCCCTCTGCAGCCTGACCCAGTTTTTGCCAGAAAACCTCACGGTGCTTCGTTTCTTGGGGCACACGTTTTCTACATTGCCACTAGGAGAGTCGGTGGTGCTAAAGCTCAGCATACCCTGCCTGCTATATGTTTACCTCTTCTATCTAATTTTCAGGTAAGATGACAAGTTTGAAAGCCAGCCTTGGTGTAAACATCTGATTTATATTCCCTCTTGTCTATTTGTGCCTCACAGCATGGCGCGAATGCGTGGTTTCAGAGGGACTTACTGCTTTCTGGTTCCTTACCTTGTGTGCTTCATGTGGTGTGAGTTCTCAGTAGTGCTCCTACAAAATTCATCTGCTGTGGGCTTAATCCGCACCTGCGTGGCCTACTTCCTGTTCCTCTTTGCATTACCTGTCCTTGCCCTCGGCCTGGCCACCATGATGTTAATCCAGCTGTTCAAGTGGTTCCTCGAGCTGGAGCTCACCAAGATGATCGTTACCCTGGTTGTTTGTGCGATACCTGTCATCCTGCGGCTGTGGACACGGTTCAGCATGTCTATTCTGGGTGTTTTCCACTCTCTGACCCACCGTGGCCTGGTCAAAGTCATCTTGCTCTGTATCTCCATGGTGATACTGTTTTCCTTCGTCTACGTCTACCACACTGAGGGGCAGAAAGTTTACAATTCCACACTGACTTGGGATCAGTACAACCAGGCATGTGGGCCCCCTGCATGGAAAACTAAAGGCATGGCCCAAACGCAGATCTTCTGTAGCCACCTACATGGGCACAGGGTCACCTGGACTGGTCGCTTCAGGCAAGTCCGCGTGGCAGAGACAGAGAACGGAGCACGATCGGTCATCAATATGTTACCAGCATTCATGGGGGAGTGGTTGCGTTGCTTGTATGGAGAGAGGTATCCCACATGTGAGCCAAAGAATGCCACGGTCGCAAACCTAACCGCTGCTAATCCGGCAGCTAACGGGACTCCAGCGGCTCCAGCTTTACAGCCAGTGATGCTTCCAATTCAAGAGGAGCAAGAGCTGTGCCAACTCAAAGCCTTGGCCGAAAAAGCCTGCCATATCAAACGCTACGACAGTTACCGCTTTGAGGTGACAGTGGGGAGAATTCAAGACGGAGCCGCAGACGACCCAGCCATGGATCTCATCCTGATGGCCAGTCACGAGTTCAGGCAAGTTCTGTTAAACTTGAACCCCGGAAACGTGGTGGAGTTCAGCACCAAGCTGGAGGGCCGTCTAGGAGCCAAAGCCCCTGCGTTTGAGCTCAAGGCGATTAACTGTCTGGACTGTTCTTCTTCTCTGCTGAAGAGAGGACGACAAGTGAAGATTGAGAGCGACTGGAGACGGGCCACGAAGAGAGCCATGAAGTTTGCCTTTGATTTTTTCTTCTCGCCTTTCCTGTCAGCAAAAATCACTGCCTGAATAGACAACGATACTAAAATCACAGTGACTCCCATGAATATCTTCAGGGATTCGTGATGTTGTTTTTTTTTTCCTCTCAAGATCTTATTGTTTACATGGATCAACGGCTCATTTCTGTTGAAATTTTTAAAGAGCTACATCTCCAGGAAGTGACACTTTTCTTATTCTTTTTAATATTTCATTGTAACTGGTCGACTGCCACATAAAATAACACTGTTGTTATTTTTCAGAGCTTTAAAATCAATTTTCATTGGAAGATCTGATTGTGATTTGCCTGCTGCTGATTTCATGCATACCTGCTGGAAAACAACAGAACAGGTGATTTGTCGCTCAAAATAAAATGGTTATGAGAACTCACTGTATCATAGAGTACATGTTTGCATGCGTGCTCTCTGTGTAGATGTGTATGAAATACAGCGCATTCTCGATTAAAGAATTGTGGAAAGGAATAAAAAAAATAAATTATAACAGTCCAGAGCATATCATGTCCAGAAGAGACGTTTGTGGCAGCAGCATATTTCGACTTTCAAACACTATTTTATAAATTTCAGTATGATGGTCACATGCTAGCTGCTAGCACACTGTTTCCCTCTGTGTGGTCTTAAATACTCTTGTCTTATGCTTTGATTAATGTAGCATTCAGCTACATTATGCACATAAAAAGAGAGACAATTTATCATAAAATATTGTGGGTTTTTTATATGCTTGAATTCTAGTTCTTTACTGTTTGGCCATAAATGTGAGGTCCTCCTTTGAATCTGGTAGTATAAGCATGCAGTAAATGTTAAAGGAGTGTATTCATGCTCAAAGATTTAATTTTTTTTTTTTTTCCTTCCACACAGTCCATGCACTGTGCTGAAACACTGACAATTATATCATAGGTGTTTGATGGAAGCAGCCACTGAAAATAAAAGTCACTCTTTGAAACAAAACCCCATAGCCGGTTTTTATTCAGCAAAAAAACAAACAAACAAACAAACAAACACAAGCATTTTTGTGCAGTTTTACATTATTTTATTAATGCACATTCCTTTCATTCACCTCATTTGAGCTTTGTTTTTATGTTGTTAGATTTGTCTTTTTTTTAAGTATGATAGATAATATGTACTAGTAGCATTAAGTAATGGTTACATGCTGCTGCAACTGTGCTCCTGAAGTCGCTCGTTGTATGTGTTGGTGGTTATGATGTGATTACGCAGAACCTGCTCTAAATTACTAGCTAACTGTCGGAGATCTGCGTTCAGGTAATGGTTAGGTAGTCTTGCATTTTCATATGGGTTGTGATTATGGTCGATTTGTGCACCTTTTAGAATAACCAATCAGTGGAAGATAGTGAAACGATTTTTACAACGCTGGCTAACAGAGACGGCATTGCTGCAGCCCGCAAGAGCAAAGCCAAACTTTTAAGATTTCGAGTGGAGAGGTGGGACTTAAATTGTTTCATTCTCTTGGGATTTCACAATTATGTCAAATTAAAATTTAAAAAAAACCAAAAAAACAAAACAGTGATGATGACTCCAGTTTCAGTATTACGCAACAAGATCACTTACAATAGTCCTCATAAGGGCCAAGGTCACTTGAAAACAAAGCACCCCACAGACTTTGGACTGAAACACCTCACTGCTGTACATACTGGACTTACAGTGTGTTACTGTGAGGTATGTGGTTTCATGATGTTTAGAACCCGTGAAATGACACATTCACAGACTAATTGTTGTTTTTGCTGTTGTTAAAGACATTACAGTGATGTACATAATGAGCTATTGCATGACGACAACATCTGTCTATCCAACACAATAGAAACTACTACTTTCTCTCTCTCCCTCTCTTTATAATAGGGGGCTTTGTTTATGAGTAATGTGCTTGGATCTCATCTCTTGGGATTTAAAGATAGGTAAGAGGCATATGTGAATGCATTTAAATACGTGTAGGGGTGAACATGTGATTTAACCCCATATTTTATGTTGAGTTCGATGTTTTGGGTCAACATACTGTATGAGAAGGAGCTCTGTATTAAAAGGATAGTCCATCCAAAGATCAACATAAAGAAATGTGGGTGGATGTGTCAGCACCCCCTCCTGTCGTAAACCTTTTTTTGTTGTTGTTGTTTTAACACAGACATGGAAAAACATTCAAATACAACGACTTTACCCTAAATGTGCATCGTGAATTGTCTAGCCGATGCTATCCTTAACTGCCCCCCTAATACATGGCCACTCTCAAGTTGGACACTGCCATTCCAATCGTAGGCTGTGTAATTTGTAATTAAATATCAATACAATCATAAGTCAATCCATATCTCTCTGCATTTATGATTCATGTCTAGCGAACCAGACAAAATGCGATTGGTACCAACAATAACGTGTTATTGCCTTTTGAAAAGGAAAAACACAGAATATTTACAGCAAATAGTAAAAAGATTTTATACCTGTGAGAAGAAAGAGCTCATTTTTTTAAGCATCCTGCTGTCCTGGTGCTCTTATTGCAAAAATGAACAAGGCGTATGATGATAGATATTTTTTTACGTGCAATCTTCAAGAGCACTGCTCTGACAGAGAGAACGTCAGGATCAGGAGGGGATGTGAGGCGCTATACAGTAATGCTTCTGAGGGTACCACAATAATTACTAAGCTCTGGGTGCACATTCTCGCAAGTTCATTAGGAAATTCAAATCAGTTCGGCCCTAAGAGATGCTTTTGCTCTGTGTCAGAATGAACCAGGATGTTAAAATGGAGTGTTTCGGTGAGGAGTGCAACAATGTGAGGTCAAGAGCACTGAGTCATTGAAGAGGTGTCCCTGCACCTCCTTTCTCAAAAAAAGTGGGATTAGTGGCTCAAAAACGTCATCTCGGTGCTGGAGATTTCAACTCCTGCAAGTGTTGAGCAAAAAAAAAAAAGCATCGTCTTCCTCTGAGATCAGATACGTTAACAGTCTCTGTCGTTTCATTTGCCATCGCAAACATGTGCTGCTTCTCGGCATGTGGTGAAACAGCTTGCCTGTTATGTTCAAATCCCCTCTGCCTTCTCCAGCCCGTTCAAATACAAACATGGGTCATTATCTGAGAGTACTGCATCCGCCGCCGCCCCCCCGTGTGTCCATCACTGCCCCTGCGTCTCGGGGTTGACGCGATCCTGGAAGATGTACAGGTTGTTTGTGGCTGCTATGGCAATGATATTCTCAGACGGATGCCAAGCCATGTGCAGGATTTTCTTGGTGAAGTCCAAACTGTCGACGCCTACGTCTCCACGGCGCCGCTTGCCGCCAGTGTACACCCTCCGGGTCCTCAACACGGCCCGGGGCTTGCTGCTCTCTCGCCAAGCCTCCAGCGTTACGCCTCGCCCCGTCTCCCTGTCAAACATCCTGAAGAAGCTGTTGTACGCCCCGGTCATGATGACGCTGAGAACGGACAGAGGTAAAGGAGCATCAGACGGGGAACGACAAATGAATGCAAAAATAGAGGGAAGGCATGGAAAAGACATGCTTGCTACGCTCTTTTCGACTTGCCTGTCGGAGCTGTTCCAGACGCACTCGAACTTGTCGAAGATGCAGTCGTTTTCATAGAGCGAGCACAGCTTACTCCTTAAATATTCATGGACCTGTGGATAGTTCAGACAGTCAGTCATTGCTTCTGACCTGCAGAACCACTGAATGTGTGCACACTGTTTTGGAGGTGTGATAGCGCAGCATAGGAATTGCCTAATTTTGGTTGTTTACAATAGAAGAAAAAAAACAACAACAACAAAAAAACTGTGGAACAATACCACATGAGGCTCCCAGATCAGGAAACAGATGTTCTCATTATTCACAGGGTGGGGGAAGCACTATCGCTTTAACTATACTGACTCAAAGAGACAGGATCACCGAAGCAATACAAACACGATTTACCACATGTCAGATGAATATGTAGACATTTTAATGTCACTTTTAAAACGAATAGCACCACAAACAGCAACAAGCTTCCATTATCGCACCTGATATGTCTCCACTGGGCCCTTGTCCATGTTAAGGTCCCACACCTTGGCGGTGAGGTAGTCTCTGGTCAGCAGGTAGCGTCCGCTGTGGCTGAACTTGACGTCCGACACGGAGGAAATGATCTCTGAGAAGAAGGATCTGCTGCCCGGATCTTCAGGCTCTTCAAACACTGACCGATGACAGTAAGAAGCTTTTCTTAATGTTTTTGATCGGTTGCACACACACACACACACACACACACACACACACACACACACACACACACACACACACACACACACACACACACACACACACACAATGATCCGGAATCCCCAGGACATGCTCACATTTGGTGTGTCTGTCGCAGAGCGCGGAGGCTCTCATGTCGCAGAGGCGCAGCGTGCCCTTGCTGCTGCTGTACACAAACAGGTGGCAGTGGTGAGGGTGGAACTCTGCTGCTGTTATCACCTCTGTCAGATCCTCCATGTTTGCGGGTTTGATGTCCACAATATCTGAGAAGAAGTTAAGGATCGGACCCTTGGGAAGGAAGCATTTGATTGAGATCTTTTTGTTGTTGTTTTTTTTCTTCCTGATTTCATTACCATCCACAGTCACAAAGCTCCCCAACTGACCCTGATATGGAAGTGCAGGCTGCTCCTCTCCCTGTTCTATTTGCAGCAGTCCTGCGTGGTTCAGAATATGTACTGCTCAGTGAATTATTTAGACTATTTTTCCACCATGGCTTCTTTGATTTTCTAGGTCAGCTTCTGTTTGAATGAGAAATCACTGAGCACACCCCATCTGACACACACACACACACATACACACACACACACACACACACATACACAATGAGCTGGTGTAGGACACTCTAATCCAAACATCATCACAGACAGAAGAAACACTCTTTAGAATAAATTTGCCTAACTTATCACTTGCCTAACCTTGCAAGTGGTGACTGACTATTTAGTCAAAAAGAGCAGCCATTTACAGTCATTTTTCCTGTGTGCGTAATTAATAATTAGTAACTGAATCAATCAAAAATAATTGGCAACAATAATAAAATAGCTGGAGGGTAGATGATGGGATGATGGTTGAGGCTGTGCTCATTGAGTTTAGTCACAAACCTTAACATTAAGCATTTCAGGGAGTTGTTGTTTTTGTTTTTTTTTTAAGTACTTTATGATCGGTACTAATAAAACTAAAAGGATATTGAAGCTGCGGTCTGTGATGTCCAGATGCCACATATTGATGCGGAGGTCGTCGGCAGACAGGTAGGTCTCCCCATCGCTGTTGACAGAGATGGAGTTGACGTGGTAGGTGTGTCCATTGGAGAAGACTCGTCTGGGGCGGACCTCTACCATCAGATCCGTGGGTTTCAGCACCGGCACCTTGGATGCCAAGATTGGAGGAAAATGAAGGGAAAACAGTACATAATAGCCGAGCAAACGGTATAACACGGTATACTTTCATCCAAATAACGGTTGTGCAAGCCAGTGCATGTACCTGCAGGGAGGTGATGGTAGTCATGTCCTTGAGCCGTCCCTCCTCATCTTTCAGGTTGTATCCTTCTGGTCGCTTGTCTCTCTCACTCACCTTCCACAGTTTAACGGTCTTATCTTTTGCAGGAATAAGAGATTTGCACACCACAGGAAGCTGATTAGACAGAATTGCTGAAAATCGAAGCTGTACATGTTTTTGCTAATACTAAAAAAAATAGTTTATTTTATTCTCCTTTTATGACAATACTTTTTGCGTTTTGTTCCTGATTTTAAAATTCTGGAATGACGACCAGTGAAATTAACTCGTGAAGAACTAAACGACAGTTTGGTGTCAACAGAGGTATGCAAAGAAACATGTTCTTAGCCCTGATGGTAATAAACAGTGACAACTCATGTCTACTGTGTGTCACTGGTATCTCACCATTGGTGGAGAGCAAGAAATGTGCAGCATTTTGCTGTGGCAGCCATCGGATCTTGTTGATCTTTTCTTCAATCTCCAGACTCTTCAGGTAGTCAAAGTCTGGCTCATGGCTCTGGAATGTGCTGTAGACATTGTACTCCCCCGAGTCCACCGTCTCCACCACCTCCTCTGGTTCGCCGTTAGACTGAAATATGCATTGGCAATTTAATTGAAATGTATTAATCTCCCAACAACCCTTTAAAATACACATAATGTTGTGAATTTGCCACTATTCAGGGCGCAGATTTGGACAATCATTTTCAAATGTATGACTATAAACTGACCTCAGTCTCCCTCTGAAAGATGACCACTCGGCCACCTTTATCCCCAGTGGCCAGGAGATCTCCTGTCTGGTTAAATTCCACTGTAGAGATGACATCAGCTTGGAGGATGGAGCAGTTCAATAAAAAGGCGTTAGCAATAACGATAACAAAGAGATGACAGAACAGAGGAAATTTAGCGGTGAAAATTAAAGCTGGGATATTCTTGGAGAAAAGGCAACAGACATACAATATAAAAGACACTTTGTTTTAATAAGTGATTAATGTCGCCAGTAATTGTTTGATATTTTAGAGTCGTGAGGGCAATGCATCTTTAAATGAACCCCTTCAGCCATTTTGTATGACATCAGTGATTGTGACGACACACCATTGCTAGATTTCGTACCTTCAGTAACATAATCTCGCAGAAAGGTGTGGTTGATTTTGGGACTCTCAGCGTCCTCGCCCATCTGAAGCTGAGGGAGGGTGACCCGCCAGTGCGCCCGTCCTGAGGGAAAGGGTCCAGTCCGTGCTCTCGCTCTCCACCCAGGCTCCGCCCATGCTGCTACGGCCTAGCAGAGCGGCCTGGGACAAGGCATCCTGGGAAACCAGCTGGCCGGAAGGAGAGGAGACATGAAGAGGGGATGGAGATGCAGACACACACACCAAAGTGGTTGAAGATGTGGAGCAGGGGTGAAGTGGGTAGAAAGACTGATGAGGTGGCAGAGAGGAGAGAGTTATGATCAGTTTGGAAGTCAGCATATGCACACAGCATCCCAAATGATGTGCCCACTGCTAAACATTTACCGCACTCCTAGCAAAGACATGTGTGCAGAGGTGCAAGGCCTATTAAGTGCCGAGGCAAACAAGCTACGGAATGTAGAACAACAGAGCGTTGCTGGGAATAGACGTGAGTGTGTTTGCTTGCTGCTGTTAGAAATAAGAACGAGGAAGATTTGACTGCAACATTTGCTCTGGTACTAGTTAAGGCTACTGAGGTGTGGTAGTCGCATCTCTTTAAATCACTGCTTTACACAAGCATTAACACAAACATGATAACCCACACAGTCACACACACACGCGCGCGCGCACACACATTTACTCACAGACAAAACACAAACTCATACAAACACCCTACTAAAGTGCATAGTCCTTGAAGGAAATCAGAGAAGGCGATGTCTCGCCAGGAGCCAGTCAGGCCTCAGCACACCTACCAGCCCACCTGATTCTGCTTCGGCTGCTTTTCTGGTCTGTCTGTGATGGTGAGGAGGAAGAGGAGAATGAGGTGAAGAACAGAGGGACAGAGAAGAGAGATTAAGGGTGGCGGTAAGAGGATGATAGGCAAAGGAGGAGAAAAAAAGGGGAGAGGATAGTAAGCAGGGTGATCCGATGCCTGCCGATGCTGCGGAGCTGATGCTGTGCAGCATCCACTGTGTCATGGCAGCCTCCTCCTGGAACAGCCAATCACAGCACAGCTGTCACTTAGGGACCAACCCATTGCAGATGGTGAAGGTGGTTGTAGAGGCCAGCAGAGGGCGCCATTACACTTAATAACGTTCAGAGGTAGACCACCAGATGACCGTTTCAGACTTTTGAATAAGTACTGTTCTGGACTCTGTGAACAAATATAGCATTAAAATTTTCCTGTATATTATTGTATTTTTACATGTGCATTTTGGAAGCAACAAAGTTTGTAATATAGTATCTGATGGTGCTACAGTATTGTTATAACTATAAAAAACAGAACAGTGTATATAATTATATTATAAATTGCTAATCATTTAAAATTCAAAATCTATCGACTAAGATGCTTTCAGGTCCAGTATCAGCTCTAGTGGAAGATTTTTATTTATTTATTTATTGTATTAGATATTGTTTTTAAAAATCACTGTGGACAGAAACTATTCTAAAGACAACATTTTCTCCAGCCATTCAAAGCAACTATGTAAACACAGAATGTAAGGATAAATTGTGCCCAGTATATATTTTAAACTACATTTGCCCAAATTAGGATAAAGGCGCTACAAAGTTTATCTAATTACAGCTAATTGTTGTCGCCCTGGATAGTGAATAGACGTTTGCAGTTCTGTGCTTCCTCCTAGGGGGCGGTAGCGTCATTTATCTCATCTACCTCATTGTTCTTGATTGAAGAAGAAGAAGAATCTCAACCCGAGACAAGAGGAAGAAAATGACAGGGCGCGCAAAAAGAAAATCGAAATCCACTCAGGTAATTTAACAGCGTTGAGCTCTTCTGAGTTACAGTAATGTCATCTTCCGTAATGTTTAACAGGGTTACTGAATGCTGCGTGTGGTTCTAACGGTGGTAAAACAGATTCTGTTAGGCGATATGGTCATAGGGTTTGGCACGCTGTCTGAACAGGTCAGACAACAATATGGCAGTAGGACTGCAGTGCTGACCGGCAAAAGCTGCCTTGATTTTCACATGAAGAGCAAGCATGCAAACCGTTTAATATCGGAACGTCCGCAAAGTTCCTTTAACCGTATATAACGAAGATGCTGATAGCATGTCCTGAGGACAAACTAAAAAGGGTGCTGATTTCATCTATAGACTGCTCACAAAAGGCGTAATGTAGTATTATTTTATCTCATTTGGTTATTGTTTTGGGTCCAAAGTGTTAGTGCTTAAGAATGCCCCCCATACACCAATGCATTCCAAACGCAGTTGTTTCCCCTCGTGTATTTTCTGTTATTCTATGGATTTACAATGAACATTGAATCCAAACAAAGTTAATTGCATATTCAGATTTTTTTTAAAAACAATTTATGACTTTTGGAAGGATGAAATGTTTATTGATTCTAAATTCTTATGGGTATATAAAAGCTAAACAATCATTCGCCATCATTCTATTTTTGACGAAAGCATAATTACATTAAAAGTTTTTCCTGTCAATATGTATCAGGAGTCGACTTCAGAGAACACAGAGGTGAAGAACGCACGCTTGGATGAATCCAAAGCCGTTTCATTAACGGACGATTCAGCTCAACGTGATGAGGTGGTCCAACTGTACAACCTTCAAATGCCTGATGATCTCTTCCACTTCTGGGACTTCTGCAAAGAGCTTTATCCTGACAACCCCTGCAGTATGTTTTGCAATAACCAATACTTGTTTAGCTGCTTTAGGACTAATGTAAATATTTTTGTAAATTATTTTTGTGGGGTACAAATCTCATGGACTAGTGCTGTCTTTATATTGTTCTTATATAACATACCATGTAACGGTTACAACCTGAACAACAATTTCTTGCCGTTAGTTAATTTATTAATCATTCTTTTATTGGTTTTAATCTTCATAGATGCACTGGCTGACACATTAGACTTGAAGCTGGTTGGTCCATTTGAAATCCTGGCAGGGGCCCATAAAGCTGCACAGAACTCCAAGCCAAACTTTCACCTTCACTGGAGGTTTTTTTATGACCCCCCTGAGTTTCAGACGATCCTCCTGGGAAATCAGGCCACTCAGCATCATATCGGCTACTACAGGTATTAAATATCAACATCAACATCTGGCTGAGGATGGTGTGACCTTGTGAAAATGACAATGATAGCTCTCAAACTTTGATTTACTGAAATCTCACAGGGATAATCCAGACTCTCTCCCTTCATTCCTTGGAGAAAATGAAGCGAAGAAAGGCTACACTATCACACAGATGGGGGATAATGTGTTTGCTGCAGTTCTGTGAGTATTTAAAATTGTGGGAGTATTTTGTTTCTTTAATTAATAAATTAATATCGATTCAATGTGTCTTCTTGTTTTGTTGCATCACATCCAAAATATCTTTCAGCTTACATCTATTGAAGAGGAAAAAGGAGAGAAGTGTCAAAAAAGCAGGGCGTGAAGCTTTGGAAAAGCTGGAAGCACAGCTGAGGGAAAGGGCAGAAACCCTGGGCCTGTCTGTCGAGCAGAAGTCCAAAGCCATGAAGCAACGAGACAAGAAGGCAAGTTTTTACTTTTTAAAAAGTCACTTCTTACTGAACCCGAATTAAAAATATTTATAGGTGATAGAATCACCTTTGTGTGTTTAGATGTGTCAGATAAATTGAATTGATTTCACTGGTTTCTGTTTTTTTTGCCCTCAAATGCATAATGGAAATGCTTGTTTTGCTCCATAGGTGGTCACTAAGACTTTCCACAGTGCTGGCATCGTTGTACCTGTCGATAAAAACGATGTAGGATACAGAGAACTACCGGAAACAGATGGTGAGCTCGTTTATGGTTTACCTGCTCCAAAGTAAAACTGTCTAATGTTTTGGACTTATACTGTTTCCATTTTGCTGAAGCATGTCCACCCAAATGTTGATTAATAACAATTGATATTTATACATTTTTTCTTTGTTATAATAATAGATTTTTGAAGCATTTTAAAGTGTAGTTATGTATTTATTTTTAACCAGCTGGTCTCAAAAAGATCTGCAAGGCCATCGTTGAGGCCCACAGTGATGAAGAGCGCATCAAAGCTTTTGGACCTATCCAAAAGATCGTCACATTTGTTCAGTTTGCCAACGATGAGTGTGACTACGGAATGGGTTACGAGCTGGGAATAGATCTGTTCTGCTATGGCTCACATGTCAGTTTCCTAAAACACATTTTACAAACACAATAACTATGTTATGATATACTCTATATATATGATTGTGTTTGAATAGACTTTCTTTTTAATGTTTTTCTGTCTTTCACAGTATTTCCACAAGGTTGTCCGGCAGCTTCTCTCCATGGCATACAACTTGCTGAAACGAAATTTGTTCGGCGAAATTCTCGAGGCCCACCTCTCCAAACGTAGCCACGATGAGCTCGACCAACTCTCACCGTAATTTAAAGAAAGAGACTCAGAAATGCATTTGGGTTGTTGTTACTGGTGCTCTGTTCTTTGTCTGGTCTGTCTTCTGATGACCCTGGTGCTGATGTCAATATGTATTTAGTGACATCGTGTTTATAAATGGTAGATGTCTAATAAAGTATTTTTATATATATATTAACCTGGCTGTTTTTGAATAAACATTATGTAACAACATGTTGATGTGATACCATGCATCAAAGATAGGAGGCACTGTTGCGTAATTATGCGACAATCATACCGCAGTGGCAGAGGATGCACTGTAGGGTTCATACCTACAACAGCAGTAAATCGTAGATAGTTGAAAAATCATTACAAATCCTATAGATTGGGCATGTACATATACTACGTCTGTCAAAGGCAGTCGTGGTATGGGGGAAATAATATTAGTATTGAATACACGAAGGTGTTTTGAGAGGACATCCTTCCAGGTCCCATCATCAGAAATCATCTTTGAAACAACTTAAAAATATACCAATTCAGACTTCCAAATGAAAACATTTGCATCTTATTTCGCCACTTATTTCAGTAATACTTGGCGAATTTTCATATTTTCCCATGATCTGAGCAGTGGGCGATTTTTAAACTAATTTTATGGGTAAGGAAAAAAATCTTTTGATATAACCCATGTCTTAAAGAGATTACCCGTATAAATAAAAGCTAAATAAATTGAAATTAATTCTTACTTACTTCTATCCCTCTATCATTTCTCTTCTGTCATCCCTATACCCTGTTTATTCTTTTTTTTTTTCTTCTTCTTCTTTTTTTACAGTCTCTAAGATAGTTATTGATTCTGGCCTGTGAGGCTCCATTAAATTTGTAGTTCGGTGAAGACACACAGGTCATGGTTGTGGGGGAGCAAGAACACTGGTGGTAAGATTACATTTCTCAGTACAAAACAAATTTACATTTTTTTCTTTACATATTAGTTTCTTTTTTAAAACTAAGTATATCTACATCATTTAACATTTAATATATAGTGTACTACCATTGCATATTAAAATTCTAACACGTCATTACCTGGTGGTGATGGCGCATGTGCGTTACACTGAAAGAGAAATATTTACGTACATGTTTATTTACGTGGGGTTTTTGTTTGTTTTTTGTAGGATTGCCACCTGAGAATACATTATTCTTACCTGACCTTAAATAAGATGTGTCAAAAAAAAAACGTTTTTGTGGTAATCATCACATTTTCAAGGAACTGGTGTATTCGTTGCACAGTGCACAGTCTCGAGTGTTTCCCATTAACTATCCGACCTACTTAACCTGTAATATCTAAATTTCCGACTGTCAGCGAAGGAGTCATTGATCCTGCGGAGTTTCAGGGAAACGCATCAAAGGCGCGTTCACGTCTCCATTCACTCGCGCACCCGGAAACACAGAGCATCCCTGCAGCGCCCTTCTCGGTTTTAACAAGCTGCAGCCACACACACACACACACACACACACACACACACACACACACACACACACACACACACACACACACTGTCTGCTCGGCACGTTTGTTTTCAGACTGCCTGTGAATCCGCACAGTGATGCCGGGCCCAGCCGAGCTGTCTGGATTTTGAGACCCCGGCTAGGCGACCCTCGTCTGACCGCATCACATCCGACAGCCAGCGGCCACAACTCGAGCCGGAATGTCAAGGAGCTCCGAAGAAAGTCACTCCAGGGGCGGCGGCTCCGAATGTGACTTGAAAATGGCCTCTTCCAGCAACACCTCTCCGGAGGGTGGACCTCCGCCACCGCTGCACCAGAACCGCATACGGCAGGTGGGTATCCGTGTGCAACCGGCCGGCCCAGTCAGTCGGGTCGGCCAGAACCGCTGCAGATGTTGATCAAAGAGCCGTCAAAGGCGTTGACGAGCTGTAGCATTTACCATCTTCAGACGTGCGTTCTAGTAGGCGCACGATTGTCTTGCTGTTAAAGACGTCTGGATTGGCACTGGATTTTTTTTGTTTGTTTGTTTTTTATTTTTACAGCAACTGGAGGTCTCACTAGTCAGAAGCTGATCGTCCCGCTGAGTGGCCTGTCAACAGCTATCCGCCCAAAACAGGCTGTAGCAAAAACAGCTCCAGGTTTTGGGGCTGTTTATTTGTGGTCCTTTCATGGTTGATTAGTGTGCTGGCCCCTGTGCTCTCACTTGTTTTGCTCCCACTAGTCACTTTTTTAGCTAATTTGCTGCTGTTTTTAGGACTCCCTATCTACCAACCTATTGATGGCCAGTTCCTTCCTCATCTCTTCCTATTTGTGCAAGTGCAAAACGTCATGAATTGTAATTTTGTCACATATTTTTCATTCATGTATAGGGAAACGCATACAAAACAAACACAAACAGTACAAACAAATCCATTTTGTTGATAAAGATTGCTCGCCAGTAAGTGGTAGAGCAGACCGTGGGCTGCACAGGAGATGGTGTGACTCCTTTCCTGTCTCAGCACACACTCTCTCAGGCTAATGTGATTTCAGTGATGGAGTGTAGTGACCACACACAACCGTGCACTCACTCACTCACAGTCATCCTCTTATTGGGTGGGACCACTGAGCTCACACACTTGGAGGTTCTCTGGAGATAGCATCAGCACCGGTCTCAGCAGTGGTTTCCATTCATGTCCCTATGCAGGAAGATTAGAGCAATAATGGGTTAATTTATGCTCTGCATGTCCATATTTTGCATCTTCTGTGCCGTTGTGTGATCGACATGCTGCAGATCTTTGTGGCAAACATACCGTGTAGCACGATGTTGTTCACGGTTGTAAGCTTGTGGAGTACATACTTGGATGGCCGTACTTTAAAGTACGTACTTTCCCCTCATTGCTGGCGTTGCCGCTGGCTGAGGTGAAATGTATTGTGGGATACCTAGCTCTCCAAGTCATATCTGATGCATGCTTAATAAAAATGGGCGGAGCAAGTAGACTTCTGGGGAAATTGGAGTGTACTTGGTAGCTTGCAAACTTAGAATGGGAACAGTTGGCACAAATCATACCACTATTGAAGCAGAATGCTTGGTACAGACATTATTCTGTAACACCTGTGCCATATAGGATATAAACTGGTCCATCATTAAACCATCTGAGGGAAGGAAGTGTTCACTTACTCTTATATAGGGTTGAATATCACACAAGGATCAGTGGTAAATGTAGCTTTTTTTGTGATTTCTAGGTAGGCTTTGTATGAGAGGTGCAGAACGCGACTGTCCACGTAAATCAAACAAAGCCACCCAAAGCTAATGTTGAGGTGGACTTCACTGGAGGCAGCAGATCTTTGTGTACTAGACACAAAGCGAGACGACGCGACGCTCTTGCTTGCATATCTAAAAATATAGCATGTCTCTGGTGTGACGGTCCTGGAGAAAAATAGCTTCTTCCTAGCCAATTGGCTGCACATCCATGGCTCTGTACTTGCTGAACCTTTGTCTCTGGGCATTTACTCCGCTGAATGAATGCTTCTCCTCAGTCTGAGCGGTACCGGCGCTGCATCATACCCACTCAGCCCCCCGCCCCACCCC
>BJFM01003313.1:15901-26342 GCA_016586285.1 Arothron firmamentum | reverse complement strand
GGTCGATGCCTGGTGGATGTGTGGTGGTTCCCTGGTGGATGTGTGGTGGATGCCTGGTGGATGCCCGGTGATGCCTGGTGGATGCCTGGTGGATGCCTGGTGGTTCCCTGGTGGATGCCTGGTGGATGCCTGGTGGATGCCTGGTGGATGCCTGGTGGATCCCTGGTGGTTCCCTGGTGGATGCCTGGTGGATGCCTGGTGGTTCCCTGGTAGATGTCTGGTGGAAGCCTGGTTGATGTGTGGTGGTTCCCTGGTGGATGTGTGGTGGATGCGTGGTGGATGCCCGGTGATGCCTGGTGGATGCCCGGTGGTTCCCTGGTGGATGCCTGGTGGATGCCTGGTGGATGCCTGGTGAATCCCTGGTGGTTCCCTGGTGGATGCCTGGTGGATGCCTGGTGGTTCCCTGGTGGATGCCTGGTAGATGCCTGGTGGATGTCTGGTGGTTCCCTGGTGAATGCCTGGTGGATCCCTGGTGGTTCCCTGGTGGATGCCTGGTGGATGCCTGGTGGTTCCCTGGTGAATGCCTGGTGGATCCCTGGTGGATCCCTGGTGTGCCTGGTGGATGCCTGGTGGATCCCTGGTGGATGCCTGGTGGATCCCTGGTGGATCCCTGGTGGATCCCTGGTGGGTGCCTGGTGGATGAGCCTTGCCGCCTGTTGCAGGTCCACATCTTGATGGGCTCCTGCTACAAGACCAAGAAGTTCCTTCTGTCCCTGGCTGAGAACAAGCTGGGCCCCTGCATGCTTCTGGCCCTGCGTGGGAACCAGACCATGGTGGAGGTGGGTGGTGCCGCCGGCCGCGGGCGTGGAGCGCCGCTCACTGCCGCTGTGCCTCTGGGCCTGCAGATCCTGTGTCTGATGCTGGAATACAACATCATCGACAACAAGGACACCCAGCTGCAGATCATCTCCACCCTGGAGAGCACCCAGGTGGGGCTGCGCATGTACGAGCAGCTGTGTGACCGCCAGAGGGAGCTCAAGGAGCTGGTGAGACACACTCACACACACACACACTCACACACACAAACACACACACAAACACACACACACACAAACACATGCACACACACGCACAAGCACACACACACAAACACACACAAACACACGCACACACACGCACACACACGCACAAGCACACACACGCACACACATGCACAAGCACACACACAAACACACACACACACACAAACACACGCACACACACACACACAAACACACACAAACACATGCACACACACGCACAAGCACACACACACACACACACAAACACATGCACACACACGCACAAGCACACACACACACACACACACAAACACATGCACACACACGCACAAGCACACACACACACGCACACTCACGCACAAGCACACACACGCACACACATGCACAGGCACACACACAAACACACACATGCACACACAAACACATACACATACGCACACATACACACGCACGCACGCGTACGCTGGCGTTCAGACAGGCTGCTGATCACTGGTCTTTTTCACACCAAGTATATCTTTATTTTCAAGCTTTTATTTTGAAAGTTTTCTCAGCGCTGCTCACACGCCCCCCCTAGTGTCTGAAGTCAGTCACCGCAGCCTCGGCCACCGTCTACTTCTGCTGATTCTTCTTCTTCTTCTGTCGTTGCAGCAGAGAAAAGGAGGCCCCACCCGTCTGACGCTGCCCTCCAAGTCCACGGTGAGAAACAGGCTGAGCGTTGCAGGAGAGCCCTGGCTGGCTGGCTGGTAGCCCTGGCTGGCTGGCTGGCTGGCAGCCCTGGCTGGCTGGTAGCCCTGGCTGGCTGGCTGGCTGGCTGGCTGGTGCTGAGCGGTCCCTGTCTCCCCAGGACGCGGACCTGGCCCGCCTCCTGAGCTCGGGCTCCTTTGGGAACCTGGAGAACCTGAGCCTGGCCTTCACCAACGTCACCAGTGCCTGTGCTGAGCAGCTCATCAAGCTGCCCTCGCTCAAGCAGCTCAACCTGTGGTCCACGCAGGTAGGCACGCGCACGGGCGCACGCACGCACGCCGGGCCTGCAGGGCCCCGCCCCCTCGTCAGGACCCCGCCCCCTCATCAGGGCCCCGCCCCCCCGCTGACCTCTGCTTCCTGCTGTAGTTCGGAGACGCCGGCCTGAGGCTGCTGTCGGAGCATCTGGCCTGTCTGCAGGTCCTGAACCTGTGCGAGACCCCCGTCACCGACGCTGGTCTGCTGTCCCTCAGCTGTAAGAGCAGAGTCTGCAGAACCAGAACCAGAACCTGGACCAGGACCAGGCTTAAGTTCTGCTTCTCTCTTTCAGCCATGAAGAGTCTCTGCAGCCTGAACATGAACAGCACCAAGCTGACAGCCGACACCTACGAGGACCTGAAGGTAGGACCCAGGGGTCCAGGGGGGTCTAGGAGGGACCAGGGGGGTCCAGGTGGGTTTAGGTGGGTCCAGGAGGGTCCAGGAGGGTCCAGGGGGTCCAGGAGGGTTCAGGTGGGTCCAGGTGGGGTTAGGTGAGTCCAAGGGGGTCCAGGAGGATCCAGGAGGGTCCAGGTGGGTTTAGGTGGGTCCAGGAGGGTTCGGGTGGGTCCAGATGGGTCCAGGTGGGGTTAGGTGAGTTCAGTCCACTATCACAGTCGTGGCTTGATGTGTCCACAGGCCAAACTGCCCAACCTAAAAGAGGTGGACGTCCGGTACACGGAGGCCTGGTGAAGACCTCTGCTGCCATCTACAGACCAGGAGATCTGAGGACCACCTGCTGTCACCAAACACCACCATCCTCATCCTCGTCACCATCATCATCACCTCCACCATCACCATCATCATCACCACCATCATCTTCGTCATCATCATCTTCATCATCATCTTCTTCATCATCATCACCATCATTACATCATCTTCATCATCACCACCACCATCTTCTTCTTCATTGCCATCATCATCATCATCACCACCATCTTCATCACCACCATCTTCATCATCACCATCATCACCACCATCTTCATCATCACCATCATCACCACCATCTTCATCATCACCATCACCACCATCTTCATCATCAGCGTGCCCTGTGGTGACCATCATTCAGTGGACAGGAAGCTTGTCTTTCTGGACTTGTCCACCTGTATCTCCTTTGACTCACCTTTGGTGAAGGACGGTGTTCCCCGGGCAGCCGCGGCCCCGCCTCCACATCGGAGCCCCACTTCTGGGCCCCGCCTCCACCCCTGAGCCCCGCCTCCACCCCTGAACCCCGCCTCCACCAGGAAGTCCTGCTGTTTCCGTCCCTCCCGCCTTCACATTCCAGTGCAATCCGCATGTGGACCACGTCTGCCAGCGCTGGGGGACGTGAGGTGTCCAGAGAGACTGGGCCTCATTCCTCATCAGCTGGAAGCAGCCCGGAGCGTCCCGGAGCGTCCTGGAACGTCCTGGAGCCTGGCGGGACGCCTGGACGGCCTTTCCCTCTGCTTTCAGTGTACATAGTGAAGCTCTGCCCTGACCGTTGAGCAGGCGCTCGTGTAGCAGGAGGACGGCGGTCCGGGACCGCCCCGTCTCCAGAACCAGTCCTCTGTCATCTGTCCTCTGTCCTGCATTATTGTCCCTTTTCACTAAGAAGCCAACCTGGCGCCCTCTGAGGGCCGCCGTCTGAGGTGGTTCTGACATGGACTGACTGGACCGGTCAGACCCAGGACCAGACCCAGACCCAGGACCAGACCCAGGCCCAGACCCAGCTGACGGCTGGATATTTTCATACACCCGTTTCTGTTCCCGAGGAAGAAAAGACAGTCTGTCAAACAAACGTCACGCTTGTGAACGTGCACTGCTGAGCAAGGCTCCGCCTGACGGTTCTGACTGACGGTTCTGCCTGTTGGTTCTGACTGATGTGTCCAACTGATGGTTCTGACGGTTTGGACTGACTGACTGTTCTGACTGACTGTTCCGACTGACTGTTCTGCCTGTTGGTTCTGCCTGTGGAGACGGCGGTACCGCTCGTCTGTGTTCTTCTGTGGTTCTGTTGTGACGGGCCGTCCTACATGAGCAGCTTTTTCGGGCTGTGTGACTCAACAGTCGGACTTGCCGACTGTTGACGGCCGCCGGCTCAGAGATGGAACAGACCTCTCCGTTCATGGTGGCGCTGTGGCGCCTCGGACTCGGACCCTCCCCTCGGCCGGCAGGGTTGCTGGTTGGGCTGTAGTGCTGCAGTTCTGCGTCCGGCCTGTAGGGGGAGTCTGTGCGGCCATCTTGTGCTCTTTCATTTCCTGTCTGGTGTACATACGAGTGTAAATAGGTGTTGCCACCTTTGATCTGCTTCCTTTCCGTTGACTGTTGCTTTCATCTTTGGTGCGTGGGCTCCGGCCCGCCCGCGGACGTGTTCCCCTCCCATCAGGAAGTCCCACAGCCAGACGTCCTTCCTGTTTCCTGTTAGCATGTACATGTTGCTACATCACTGGCTTCTTTGATTTTCCGCATTTTTAAATGAGAAAAGTCCGTCGTGGTTGGGAGGCGGCGCCGCCAGGGTCGAGGCCCCGAGGAACCGAGCCGGGGCCGGTACCGGCCCGGTGGAGCGAACAGAAGCGCCGGCTCCACCGTCAGCACAGCGAGGGGACTTTCAGCCCGCCGTCAGGCAGATTCTATTTTTTCATCCGAGCGGGACGCTCGCGCGCTCGTTAGCTTAGCATCAGGATGGAAGCGGTTGGTCTTTGTTGTCGGCGTGAAGCGTCTGCGTCTTGCGTGGCAGCGTCTGAGGGAAGAACAGGCGGCAGGCTGCCCTGCCTGCTTTTACACAGCTTTTATTTTGAAAGTGTGCCTTCAGAAGTGCTGAGGAGGCAGCTTTGCGGCGCTGCCAGCCAGCACCTTTTCTACCCTGTCGGAGGCGGAGGCGGAGCAGGAGGTGTGGTTCCCTGCTGATTCTGTAGCTCCGCTCCCGGCTCCGGCTTCTTTTCTAGGAGCTTCTCCACAAACTGAATGTCCGGGCGGCTGCGACCCAGCCAGACCTCCGCCCACGCCCAGGCGCTGCTCGCTCCTTCTCTTCCGTCTGCTGCTCCTCCCCACGCATTATTATTATTGTTCTTATCATTATTATCATTATCATTATCATTATTATTATTATTATTATTATTATTATTATTATTGCTGCTGCTCTGTGGCTGTTGTACTAAAATGACAAAAGATCATCGACAGGAAAATTACAATTATGTGAAATCATTTCAATTAAAAATAAATTGTCTGTGAAGATGTCCAGCAGCGTCTCCGTCTCTCTGGGGGGGACGGTTCTGTCCAGCAGCGTCCCCATCCCACTGTGGGGGGACGGCTCCGCCTTCCATGGAGGCTGTCCAGCCTGAAAACACCGGCAACTTGACCAGCAGTAGTTACACAAGGTCACATGACGCCCCAGCAGCGGTAATAAACTATTTTAATAGCAGTTCCACAGGTGGAGGCTGGTTCCTGGTGTTGGCCACCAGGGGGCAGGCACCAACTGCTGCCAGGTTATGATTAGAACAGCTGATTTAACAGATCAAAGAACAGTCAGAAAGGGTTGGTTTACATCAGACGCTCAGCGAGTGGTCAGGCTTCACCATCACCTGGAACCCTTCAAAGTCCCGTGGTAGAGCTTCTGCTCTCCAGAAACCATTCACCCACCACCATCACAGAGCAGCTCTTCATCTCACAGTTCAACTCTAGGTTCTGGTTGCCGTGGAAACAGCGTAAAAAGGCAGCGGTGTAGCAGAGTAGCGGGTTTAGCTAGCTCTCAGCTTCTCCTGGCGTCTTCGTTTGGACTCTACTCCAGCCTGGCGGACACCAAGGGGTACTTCTTCTTGACGACCACGGTGGTGGTGCCCTTGGCGTCCTTCAGTTTGTCCGAGTCAAAGTCCACCAGGAGGTGCCTGACGCCGGGCCGCGTGGGTGAGAAGGACAGCTCCACGGACACCTTCTGGCCCGGGGCCACAGGGTTGCTGGTGAGAGAGCGATAGGAGGCTGATCCTGGTGGATAAGGTCTTGCGCCGTTGATGGACCCGTCACTTACCGGAGTGGGATCTGGGTGGCTGGCAGGAGGCCGGCGCCCTCCACCGTGAAGATGCCACCCCTCAGAGGCACGGGCAGGGGGTTGCTGAAGGAGATGTAGGCTGTGATGGTTTCCCACGTCACTGCTTTTCCAGGAACCTGGAGGAGGAGCAGAAGTTCCGCTGTGAAGGTGCCTCATCCTGTGGGCCTGGTCCCACGCGGTCCAACCGGGACCTGTGCTCTCACCTGTACCAGCAGTTCAGGTGTGCTCAGAGGGATGTTGGCCACCGCCATGATGGTAGTGCGGCCGGTGGGCTTCAGGAAGGCCTCCACCCGGATCAGGTGATGCTCAGAGGCACAGTCGGCGTAGTCGTCATAGCGCAGGCGCAGAACCTCCTTGTGGGCTGGACCAACCATCAGAATCAGACAGTAAACGCGTGAAGATGGGCAAGGCGCCTGTTTTCTCGACCCGCTAACCTGAGCGAGCGGGCACGTTCACGCTCACGCTCTGTCTCCGGCACTCCCCCCGGACCAGAGAGGTGTAGCTCACCGCCTTGGCCAGAACCGTCAGGCGGCCGCCGGCGCTGTTGCCCTGGAGGTTCTTCACCTGAGGAGACGCCACACATCACGCCACACAACCTCCGCCAAGCATCCAGCCGCTGCACCCACCTCCACCACCACATCAAAGTCCGTCCCAAACACGGCCGTGGCGCGTCGGACCGACAGCTGCAGCGCTTCTGGTTCTGCTCCGCCTGGATCCGCCATTCGCCGTCCCGCCTTCAAGTACACCTCCCTCTCCTTGGCAGAACCTGCAGGGACAGGAAGGAGGTCGGACACGCCGCTGCTGCCGAGGTGGATCCGGGTCCGAGCCCAGCTCTGGGCTTCACAAAGTCCAGAACCCGCGGCCGGACTCACCTTCGGGGTATTTGTAGTGCCCGGTCACATCTTCTCTGGTGTCGCCAAACACGCTTTTGGTGCTGATCTTCCTCCCCACCCTCCTGTGGTCCTCCGCCATCTGTCAGAGCAGAAGCCACCGTTGTCACCTCTGCTACCCTCTGGAACCCAGAGAAGAACCCGCCGCCACCTTCTCCCGCCGGCCGTCGCCGTGGGCGATCCAGTGGATGACGTCAGCGTTGACCTCGGCAAAGACAAACGGAGCGTCGTACTTCACGTCCAGGTTCCCCTCTTTGATGGCGGCCACTGGACACGGCCCGCAGCAGAACTCTCCTAGAGGGCGCAAGCACAATCAGCCGCCATGCGGAGGGGCGGGCCACCATGCGTAGGGGGCGGGACCGTACCATCACTCCGCTCCTGAGGGGTGGGGTCTAACACCTGCCAGCCGTGGTTTCCTGTGGGCAGGTCATCTCTCTTCATCCAGGACTCCACCCAGCAGTGGAAGTTCCTGCAGCAGGGTGAGGGTCAGGGACGCACAGGGTCAGGGACGCACAGGGTCAGGGACTCGCAGGGTGAGGGTCAAGGACGCACAGGGTGAGGGTCAGGGAGATGCTGGGTGTGGGTCAGGGACTCTAAGGGTGAGGGTCAGGGCCTCTCAGGGTGAGGGACTCTAAGGGTGAGGGTCAGGGACTCTCAGGGTGAAGGTCAGGGACGCACAGGGTCAGGGACTCGCAGGGTGAGGGTCAAGGACACACAGGGTGAGGGTCAGGGAGACGCTGGGTGTGGGTCAGGGACTCTCAGGGTGAGGGTCAGGGACTCTCAGGGTGAAGGTCAGGGACGCGCAGGGTGAGGGTCAGGGACTCGCAAAGTTTAGGGACTCTCAGGGTGAGGGTCAGGGACTCTCAGGGTGAAGGTCAGGGACGCGCAGGGTGAGGGTCAGGGACTCGCAGAGTTTAGGGACTCTCAGGGTGAGGGTCAGGGACTCGCAGGGTCAGGGACCGTGTGCGACTCTCCAGCCTGTGCTGGTCCTCCTACCATATGCTGTCCTGTCTGCCGCGGCTCTCCAGCCGCTCGTCCAGCAGGATGTCCACGGAGAGGCTTGCGTCCACGTCGTGGGCAGAGTTAAAGTTTGTGATGACGCGGGTGGGGATTCCCAGGCAACGCAGCACTGCGGAGGACACCACCCTGAAAGCTCTGGAGCAACAACAGCTGGAGCGCAGGAGGCCTCACCTGTGCAGGTGACGGCGGCAAACACCCAGCACTGGCCGTACTTGACCGCCCTGGTCCTGGCCTGGCTCCACTGCTGGAGGATGGACACGCTGCCGCTCCAGCGGCTCGGAGGGACGCCGTCAGAGTAGGGCTCCTCCCACCGACCGGCCAGCACGCCCCTGTCGTCGTTGGCGTTCACCTGGGGGGCCGGAGGAAGTGATCAGGGTCAGCCCGGCTGCGAGGGCGGGCTGACCCTGGCGAGGCTCCTCACCATGGCGGTGACGGTCCTGCTGATGTAGACGGGGTCGCATCTGCGCGACAGGTCCTTGGACGCGTTCTTCAGGGCCTTCTTGGAGTTGTCCAGGACCTCAAAGCAGATGTCCAGCACGTGGTCCTCAAACTACAGACCACACCCAGATCAGCCGGTACACTTCCTGACTGTTTCCCACCCAGTCGGCAGTGTGTGTGTGTGTGTGTGTGTGTTACCTGTCCATAGCTCCAGGGCAGACTCCTGATATAATCCCAGCTCCCCGTGTAAATGATTCCATCCTCGTTCATGATGTATTCCTGGAGCAGACGTTCATCTGGGAGGTACACCAGGTCATCTGACACACACACACACACACACACACACACACACACAGGGGCAGGTTGAGACTGGGGGGACTCGGGGCCAGGGCTTTACTGCTCCTCCTGGACTCACCTTTGCACCAGGGGTTGAAGAGCAGGTGGAAGTGAATTTTGCCAGCCTGCTCCACCACGCGGCCGCCTGGTGACACCACTGCCACAGCCAGACAGTAGTGGCCTATGGCAGCGTCCGCCGGGCTGTACAGGGTCAGCAGGGTCTCGTCCTGGACCCCCTGCTGGTGGAACCACCAGCGGCCCCCCGGCCCCGGCTCCGCCTGTACCTTCACCACCAGCTCGTCCTTCTTACCTGAGAAGAGCCGCCGTGGTTCAGCGCTAAGCTAGCATCAGCGACAGCAGCTTGCTGTAGGGGTCGCTCTTGTGGTCCTGGCAGTGCTAATCTGTTAGCATCCTCCAGCGCTCTGACCAGAGCTGGTGCCTGGAATATTTGCCCTCACGGCTCCAAATGATTTAGGACTGATAGCTGCCAAGATCACGTCTCCAAAAGTCTAAAAACAGACTCGCAGCGAACACAGATGTGGAGGTGGGCGGGGCACAAACAGACGCTGGATTTGTGTGTCTGTTAAAGGTTAGCATTAAGCACGACGCCTTAAAGGAGGGCAGTACGGCCTCGTAGCACACACACACACACACACACACACACACACACACACGTACGTGTGAAACCCTGACATCACCCTGGTGGACCCAGGACGAGCTGAGAACATGCTGATGCCCCCAGACGTGCAGCACTCACTCACCCAGGTGCAGGACCAGGTCCAGGTGGTGTTGGGGGGCCAGAGGTCTGCAGCTCTGCAGGGTCACGGAGAAGGGTTGACCCCTGCGCACGATCAGACGCTCCCGGTCCATCTCCCTGGTGCGGTGGGCCGAGTTGTTCTCGCGACATCTCAGGTCGACGGTGCCTGGGGGGAGCAGGGGTCAGAGGTCAGCCTCCTGCCGGGTGGCACGGGTGAGGTCAGGACCTACCTCTGCAGCGCTCCATCCCAGAGCTGTCCTCACTGTCCTCGATGTCCTAACTGTCCTCGATGTCCTAACTGTCCTCGATGTCCTCGATGTCCTCGATGTCTACACTGTCCTCACTGCCTTCATGCTCTCAGCCCGTCAGCCTGTCTTATTTATACATCTCACAGCAAGCACCTCCCTGTTTTACACACCCACACACACACACACACACACACGGGCACTGACTCACTTCACCTCACCTGACCTCGGCGACCTCTGACATCACCACCTGAAACAGTCTGAGTTGTCTTTCACCGTTGCCGCAACTCCGATTACTGGATTCTCTTCTCTGGGCGAGATAGAGAGATAGAGAGATAAAGAGATAAAGAGATAGAGAGATAGAGAGCTGCGGGGCTGCAGGGCTGCGAGGCTGCAAGTGGGCGTGGTCTGGAGGACTGTCTGAGGTCCAGGTTCCTGATTGGTGAAAAGGGTCACCTGGGTCTTCTCGGTCATCTTCTTTGATGGCTTCTCTCCAGGGTTGAGTTTGTGTTGAAGCAGTGCTGTTGGTGGTGGTGGTGGTGGTGGTCCAGCCACCGAGTGGAGGCTGGACCCCCCCGCAGCGTCAGCAGGGATGTTGTGCCGCATCGGGAATCAAGGTGGTGGCTACTTGGCCAGCGTTTCCTCACCGGGGCCTCCTGATGGTGGAGCTGCTGAGTGAGACAGACTCTGTTGGGAGTCTGTTGGAAATGGGGGGGGGGGGGGGGGGGGGGGGG